>MU158873.1:853621-867754 GCA_015888305.1 Antheraea pernyi | reverse complement strand
TTATACAATTATTTTCACTCTGTACTAACATAGAATGTTCACTATATTTACGTTTTGACTCATTATGAACTACACAAAAGGATACAGCGGTTTTCGAAATTTTCACCGCTTCCTGACTTAAAAAATCCGACAGTATTTCCAGCCTAGTCTTCTTTCTTTCCTCTAGATGCGTGTAGCCGTAGTCAGCCCACTTGGCGATTAACACTGGAGGTAGCTTCGAGAGAATCACCGACACGATGTTGACTCCCTGTAGGTATTCTTCTTGACCCAGGGCCTGGACAGCTGCCACATAATTCTTTACTTTAACAGAAAATGAGATGATATCCTTTTGATAATCTAGCCTCATGGGATGTAGATTCTTTATATCTCGAATGATTCGTGATAATATAATATCAGGGTTTCCAAATAGTAATTGTAACGTCGACATCACAGCCTCTGGAGAAGCAGTACTTACTAACAATGCTGTGACGGATTCACGTGCCTGGCCTTGAAGACACTTCCTCAGACGCCACATATTTTCTTTCTCACTAAAATTACACACTTCTGCCGACTCCTCGTATGCCTGTTTGAAAGTTAACCACTCCAACGGGTCGCCAGAAAAGACAGGCAGATCTTTCGGTGTACTTAATCTACTTAATAACTGAGCATTAGGTACGTTTGAGGTAGCCGCAATCGCAATGTCCTTAAGAGCTTGTGCTAGTTGCTGAAAATCCGATTGTAGTGTTGACGTGGGTAGCGGCGTGGGTGCAGGCAGTGGCACGGGCGCAGGCCGCGACGGCGGAACTTGTTGATAGACTACGTCGTGTTTTTGTACATCACATGATGGGTCTTCTGGCTGGTTACTTCGATCTAACCATATTTCTACCTTCTGAGAAGTATCTCGTAATGACTCCTTGTCACCGTGAGAACCATGAGACCATTCCTCTTCCAGGGCAGCGACGTCAGCCTCAAGCTTCTTTTGCACCAACTCCTTCTCAATTTTTGCTAAAGCCTCAGCTGCTTCTAACTGTAACTGTTTCTTTCGAGCTTCGAAAGATTTTCTACTTAATGAACTCTTATTTGTGGAGCAAACAGATTTTTGGCAGCCACTAATTTCCATTTTCAAGCTGCTTACCTTTACGGGGCTTTGCTCACAGGGTTTTTCGTCGACAGCACCCTCCGATTTAGTTTTTTCAGTAGGACCAGCACTGGTGGAATGTTCTTGATTTTCCCGAGCAATTGCACTACGAGTTTTTACCATTTTGCGCGGTGAATGATACATAACGGGGGATTTTCAATATACAATCCGGCTCGAAAACCAACTTTTGTTAATGTTGGACGGTATTACCTTAAAATCACGCTGTCGACTAACGTGCGTCTGTAAAGAGTTACGCCAAAGACTGCCCGTGCTACCCTTCCTTCGACCCGCGCATCACCCCCGCTACGCATTGAACTTTGTACCGTTAACAACTATTCTATCTCGACTGCACATAGTTGTTAACGGTACAAAGTTCAATGCGTAGCGGGGGTGATGCGCGGGTCGAAGGAAGGGTAGCACGGGCAGTCTTTGGCGTAACTCTTTACTTTAATAAATAACAAAAGGTTCCAAATGTTACTTAAATCCAGAACAATTCTATTACAATTTCACATGTCCGATTTTAATTATCGTGGCACTAATTTAAGTCTACTTTAAATCAAGAACCAAATCAAGTTAGAAATGTTATTGAACGACGCCACTATTTCTTAAGATGGTGTCTCGCGTCGTATGGTGCGACACCGGCTTATTTAGTTACTTCTATCAGTGCTTATATGAATAAACATGTAGAATGCTTAGAAGTTATGAACAGTTTAATCGAATCTAATTTACTTAATAATTTAGAATAAACCATATTAAGAATAATTAAATAGAAAAGCATTAACAATACCTTGCCAGTATTGATTAACGTAGAAAATAGTAGATGGCGTTGTTAACAAACACCTGTGATAATTCGAATCTTCGTAAGATTCTGTAATAAGATATGCGTTACTATTTACGTGTTAATTTCGACTGTTGAATGCTCCGACTACTAGATGCTCCCACTATGACATATACATATATGAGAAATTTCCATAATTCCCAAATTGTTATGACACAATTTTTGGATATACATAGTGTAAATGAAACAAATAACAATAACCTTAACCAATTTAAATAATTTTTCTTTGTTTAAAAATGTCGATTTCAATAGTATAGCATAAAAAATAATTATTAAAGCTTAAAATCGTATTTTATTGTTAACCTAATTTAATTTTAAAGATTTTGGTGAAATTTTATGGACGAGTACGTTATTTAGAAATTGATAGGCTTTAACAAGTATTAATAATACATTACAATTCCTAAACAAGATCCTAAAAAACTTCTTTATTCTAAGTCAATGAGGTTTTTATATACAAACTAGCTGAACCGTGCAACTTCGTCTGCATCAAATCGATTGTCATCGGTTTCAACTGTATTTTTAAACGCGAAAAATTTTAATACATCTAAAACCCGATTGCAGCCACAACTACTGTTTCCCATTGTAAATCCAAACTATCAAGGGACTTCCTCAAACATATACCCAGATGGTATGTGAGAAATCTTTTAAAATAAGCCTACAACTACAACCCGTTCGTAACATTATCTACCGAGTTCAATTAAAATAAAAGCTAACCTACATATATTGGCGGTAATGTAAAAAAAGCTTGAGAGGTCTACGGATCTCCGTTGGAACGAAGTTCCTTTTTTTTTTTTTTTTTTCGAACTGACTACGCTATTGACCAAGCAAGGTCTTAACAGCTTCACCGGACTACTAAGGCGAGCGCTTAAGGCACTCAGCCGATTTTACTTTGACAACTAGCTCAAGGGTGCGCGGCACACCTCGGCTTTGGCTGTTGCCTGATACAAGCAATTCGCGACCTATCTGAGCTAACCTAAGCTAAGCTAACTATTCATACATATATGAGTTGTTGAAACATATATGTGTACCAAGCATACATACCTCAACAACTCTTATATATATTTCGTATCGGATAATATTCTAAACTATTTCAGTTTGATAAGGGAAAAAAAAAAAACCCTTCCACCTGCATGTGTAAGCGTGTATGCGTGCACGTGTGTGGAGGTGATATGTGTAATGTTGTCGCAGTGATGTAAGATTTTGTGTCACTGTATCGCGCGAGCAGCGTACTCAAGGGCTCCACGCCGAGGGAACGGACCTAGGCTTGAGCTGCTGCCGAGGGGGGCCTAGAACGAAGTTCCTTTCCCTTTTTTCTAGGCGTTTACTATACAGTGAATATACAGTTTACATTATAAAATATCAAGTTGATAGACTTAATTGTAATTTAAACGATAAAATATGCGTTGCCTGCCTGTGTTGGAGGGGGAGGAAGGGAAGCGGAAGCGGAAGGGGAGAAGAGGAAGGGGAAGAGAGGTGGGCCTCCGGTGTTCTCACTGACCGAACGAAACGCAGTAATGCAAGCATTGTTACTTCACGTCGGTTTTCTGTGCGAGGGTTATACAACCCCGGGCGAGCGGACCCATTCATCCTAAAACCAGTAATAGCTTTACCACCTACCAAAACTTATGTATAGAATAACTTAACTATAGCCATAACTTAAACGCAACACTGGCTGTATGATAAAGATAGTCATAATTGTGGAAGCGCCTGTTATAGACGTATGTATTCAAGATCGCCATCTTATAATATAATAAGTCATATGTCTACGTTTATCGTTGTTTTTCATTGTTTACGGTGAAATCTCAATATCATAATGGTTAATAAAATGAATGTTCTTTGCAATGAAAAAAATATAATGGTTTGAAATGATTTTTTTTTTTTATAAAGAATATCATCGGGCATATTATTGTCAATAACAAAATTGTGTAGTGTGTAGTGTCTAGTGATAAATTCATATTTTTAATAGCGTTTAAAAGTGTGTGTGTGTGTGTGTTTTGACTTGTGAAGGTGTGATCCGCATTAAAAAACGCAACGTCAACCGGCTACCAGGTATCCTGAATCCTGTCTGAAAGTGCATAATATATCTTCATATTAAAGAACTAGCTTTTCTAAAATTCTCGTTCTTCCAACGTTGCTGGCTCTTGTACTAAGGTGTCGCAAAAAAGTCTAGTTACATTAACTAATTTATTTCCTTTCGTTATACTGGAGAACCCCTTGCGTTTTATGGGACAAAAAGTATTCTAAATGTAACCTTGTAATATTAGTTATTACTGTGTCAAGTTTCGTCAAAATCGGTTCAATACTTTCAGAGTGATGCGTGTTCACAGGGACATACAGACAGACAAAAATTTTAAAAGGGTTATTTTTGGATTCTATATCGACAACAAAGCCTACTCAGTCTAAGCCTACTCCTAGCCTAAAATTTTCAAAAAATATTTAATGTACAGATTTGACCTTGCTACAGTTTTATACTAGCTGTTACCCGCGGCACCACACGCGCTACGTTACTTATTTTCATTAGATTGGGGAAGGTTCCTTGTGCTATACACTTATTAAATATGTTTGCTAAATATGGTGAAATATTGATAATTAAGGACTGCACTACCATTACCGACATTCACCATATGTCTTCAGTATGTTTTAAATTTAATAGTTTAAAAGTCCTTATTATTTCACCTGCACTAATAGATGTGAAATTAAATTTTGACATTACAGGTGTACTCAGACTTTTTAAAAATGATAGGGCACCATGGGCTGATGAGTTAATATTTTTTGTTAACTGTAAAGGTATATTTGTGGAATAATCTTGGAAAACAGTCACTACCTCTGAACTGTTTGAAATTAGTACTCCATCAACATCTAGATTATGCGTATTATCATTTATTTTATTTTTTCCTAATTCTTTATTTATAATATGCCAAACAGTCTTGGTCTTATTACTAGACTCAAGTACTTTATTTCCTAAAAATTTTGCTTTGGCAGCTACACAAACACGTTTAAAAATTTTAGAATAATTTCTGACATAAGTATGAAAGGATTCATCGCTAGTTAATGATCTCCTATAATACAAATCGTATAGTCGATCTCTACTTTTTTTAATTCCTATGGTAGCCCATTCACTAAAATTATTTTTATTTTTTACATTAAAGGTTATTTTAGAATTACACTGTGGTTGTGATACCAAAAAAACACCATCAGATAAATAAGATTGAAGCTAAACTAGTTAGATGAAAAATATAATAGAATGTCATAAATACATGCTGTTTTGTTTTTTTTTTATAATTTAATATTTGAACGTTCCTATCAAATTCGAATCGTTTCAAAGTCTTCAAACATTCGAAATGTCTAATTCACACCTCAGTCGGCAAGTGGCCTCCGTAATGGACAGAGGCTCTATTGAGTCCGGTCTCCGACACAACACTCATAATGGCGCGCCGGGAACTCTGATTCGAGCACCAATTAATTATTTCATTGTGCCATGAATAATCCACTGGCCCTCGAGTGCTATTAACTCACGGTCAGTTCCTTAGAGGTGTTTATTAAATACGCCTTAGTTTGGGGTTAGTTTGTACGATCATTTTGGGATAAATCAAAGTGTGAATTTTGCTTCGGTATAAAAGCTTTACACTTCATTGAAATAATGGTTTTTAATTATTGACTATGGTAATATTATCGTAATATTCAAAGTGCTAAAAATAAAATTGACATACTCAAAATATCTATGTTAGAGGCACCACAAATTAAAACTCGTTTATTAATATTAGATATTCTTATTAAAATTTCCTCCATTTTTTGCAAAAATTGAGAAAAATTTGATGATGATATAAACACATAGAATAATTAATTCATCCATCTCTGCACAGGCCACTTCACAAATACGGTCAGTTGAGAGACTACATATATCTTTCCTGTCTTTGAATTTTAGATTATTTCTTAATAATATAATACAACCACCACCGGCAGTGATTGTTCGATTAAACACACTGGCTACAGTAAAACAAGATACATAAAATAACATTTTATCCGGTTTCAGCCAAGTTTCAGTGAAACATAATATATCTAGTCTCTCTCTATGTAATAATAAGTCTATATCTAATACTTTGCCGGAGAAGCGATTCTGATGATATAATGAGATGTAACACTGCTCCTTTGTCTTATCTATTGGTTTAAAAAAATATTCATGATACTGCTGAGTCATCTAACCTATTAATATTATAAGCTATCAATGTAGCTACTTCACGTTTGTATTTTTTAGGTAGGAACAGATTTTCCCTAGTCAATACAAAATTATTAATAAACTTATTAATATCCAAAAAAAAAATTTGTCACGATGACAACATATCAGATTGTATAAACAATTATTTAAAAAATGAATGTTATTATTCTTGTCTTTTAAAGATACTGAATAAGGGAAAGCACACAGCATTATTTTCACTACGTCCAAGGATAACAGCTTTTCTGATAATTTATATAAATCAATCTTTTTATATTTAAACTGTTACGTATTGAACCCGGCATGCAATAATTAATAATGTCATTGCCTAGATTCTGTGACAACATCAACCCCATACCCTTACCTATTCCATCACTAAAAAGAAAAGTTTTTTTAACAGCCAAGACACTAGCACTCTTATGTACTTGATTATTATTACTAATAACTTTCTTTTGTATATGTTCTGTTAAAAGTTCTGTTTAAAAGACCGGCAACGCACTTGCGAATCTATGCTAGTGTCTATGGACGGCGGTGATCATTTACCATCATATGACCCGCCTGTTCGTTTGCCCCATATAATATTTTAAAAAAATAGTAGAAATCATTTTGGTAGAAATGCATTTCGCAATTCGCGTGCCGAGGCAGCCAGGCATATGTGTCAAACTTTAACCACTCGAGTCTCGAGAACCATAAGGGTTTAAGTTCCATACTAACGAATGTAGACAATTTGGTAGCATTTCTTTTTTCTGGAACTGACTACCTATTGTCCTAGCAAGGCCTTAACAACTTCATCGGATTACTTGGTAGCATAAATTTAAAAAAAAAACTGGATTTATTACAAGACTACCTGTGCCCACGACTCTGTCCGCGTGGAACCTAATGTAAAATGTAGTGACTTATAAAATTATCTATATGTAGTCGTGTCGTCATTATTTTTGACAGAGTGAACCGATTATAATGAAACCAAGAACAAATGTTACTCGAGGATATACTTTATGGTTTTCTTGGTGAGGTTTTATCGTGATGATTATTTAGCAGTAATGCGTGTTCAAACAAACAGACAGCCAGATAGACGACACACATTTTTAAAAATGATTAGAATGTTAAAATGATTTGATTTCTAATAATAATTTTATTACTTATTCCAAGACACCTGCAACAGTATTTATCACAAACATCTAAAAAGTATATACACGTCGGATTTACATTCTTATTACCTATATGTATAGATTTGAATAATAACAAATCATGTAAGTAAAGTAAAATTAAAATTTTTATATATAAAGTAAATTTTCAAAAAAAAGTATTAACCGACTTCAATATCAATCAAAAACCCATAAGGCACTAAAAAGCGGAAAATAAATAGTTTATCAAATTAACCAAATTAAATAAAACATATGAATATGTGTGCTACCTAGAGATGTATTGGAAGTCGGTGCCAACCAAACCGAAAATCATATCATCTACAGGTACAAAGTTTAAGTCCACTCTCGCGTCTCTGTAATACAAAAATTTTGGTTGGTACCGACTTCCAGTACATCTCTAGGTAGCACACATATTCATATGTTTTATTTAATTTGGTTAATTTGATAAACTATTTATTTTCCGCTTTTTAGTGCCTTATGGGTTTTTGATTGATATTGAAGTCGGTTAATACTTTTTTTTGAAAATTTACTTTATTTTTCCATTTTTAGTGTACATAAATATATTTTACTAGCAGTGCCCGCGAACTCCGTTCCGCCTTAAGTATATTAAAATATGCGCATTTTTGCGGTATGGTATCTATCGGTATGGTATGCGATATGGTTTCAATTGGTTGTACAATAAGTAACGTTTGGTACGAACGCAACCTTTTCAGTAATCCGCGATAGTTTCTACAACCAACTCGGCTACCATCGCTTCACACATTATACACCTTAAGTAATGTAATTACAATGCTTGCGTCATGTTGCAACATAGCAACTAACATAAGCACAATAGGCTCCTAAGAATTGAAGACTTTTTTTATAATATTGGTGGCAAACGAACATACGGGTCACCTGATGGTAAGTGATCACGGCCGCCCATGGACAATTGCGACACGAGAGGAAACACAGATGCGTTGCCGGCCCTTAAGAAAGGAGTAGGCTCGTTTCTTGAAAGTTTTCTTACTTTGTCACGGATCCCATAATCAGAACCTAACCAAACTCTCATCAAACTACCCTTGAAGTACATCCTTTTCAATAAAAAATGAATCATCGAAATCGGTTAGCGTAATATTGAGTTATTCGTCTATTTGTCGTGTACACACTTAATGCAAATTTAAAACTTATACGGTTTTGCACTGGATGCCGTTGTCGGAACTTTACCAAATTGAAATGGGACCACACTGGAAGCACCAGCTTTCAAATAAAAAAAGAATAATCAAAATCGGTTCACCCAGTCCAAAGTTATGAGGTAACAAACATAAAAAAAAAACAGACGAATTGATAACCTCCTCCTTTTTTTGAAGTCGGTTAAAAATGTATTATTACATTACTTTTTCATTTCTAAGACTTCTTTGTTACAAAACCATGTTTATAACTTATCTATTGTATTTGTACATTTATGTAGGATAAATAAATGCAAGTAAATATTTTGCATTAAACTATGCAACATTTGACAATTTAGACAAACGAATATGATACTGGTGTTCTTTAGCACAGTAAGATTAATATTATCCTCCCTATTTATTTCATATAATACTTATCGTAGGTATATGTAAGATTAAAACAAAATCTATATAATTTCGTATTTGAAATACATGAAAATAATAGAAAAATACTGTCGAGTAAGTAATGAATATTATCAAAACGTCATTATAACTACAAACATGAAACAGCGCCATCTCTTCTTTCTGATGTAAAACTGCTAAATTAAATAATAATTACCAACTCCACATTCAAGTAATAATTCTCGTGTCCCTATAGATGGATGTTATCTATATATATAATAAAAATGAAGTGTATGTATGTATATAGTACCAAAATAACAAGTTTTTACTCACTTTTAAATATAATTTCTAAATTTATTATTTCGAAATAAATCTAACAAATTCAGAAATAATTGCATATTGAGCGCCATCTATTTTCATCAACATATATTAATTAATTACTGAACTCAATTTCTATTAATTTTTATAATTCCTTATCTGAAAACAATATATAAAACAATTTTGCTTCATTTCCTGTCCTATTATCATATTTCTAATAACATAATATCTATATTTTTATTTATTACATTACAAAATACCCTGGTTTTTGGATGAGGTTGAAGTCCATTTACTCTCATTACATTATTACATTACATTACATTATATATTTATCTCTCGTACTTAAGTCACTTCGTCATTAAAATAATTATAACTTTTGATAGAGTAGACCGATTTTAATAAAACAAAAACTAAATGTTACTCAAGTATATGCTTTAAAGGTTTTGTTTTGAACGCAGCACTTTAGCAGTGATGCGTGTCCAAGCAAACAGACAGACAGATATTTCTAAAAACGATTGGAATGTATTTTATTATTTACTAGCAGGCCCGGCAGACGTTGTCCCGCCCTGATTATAAAAGAATCCTTGACAAATTATATACTAAAACGTTCCTCGTGAATCACTTTATCCACTGACTAGCCGACCCGTGCCCACTTCGTTGGACGGTAATACGTAAGCGTGGAATGGTTATTTTGCGCTAAAACGCAGCGGAAGGACTGAAAAGGAAAAAAATACCCCGATTTTGCAACATTCTTCATTGCTGCTCCGCTCCTATGTGTCTTAGCGTGATGATATAAAACCTATAACCTTCCCTGATAAATGAGCTATATAACACTGAAAGAATTTTCCAAATCGGACCAGTAGTTCCTGAGATTACCCCTTACAACGTCACAAACTCTACCTCTTTATAATATTAGTATAGATTATAGATAATATAATTAGTTAATAGCTTCTGCCCGTGACTTCGTACGCGTGGAATGGTTATTTTGCGCTAAAACGCAGCGGAAGCTCTGAAAAGGAAAAAATACCCCGATTTTGCAACATTCTTCATTGCTGCTCCGCTCCTATGTGTCTTAGCGTGATGCCGGCCTGCTTGAATGTCATAGTAAGGAGGGAACACACTGGCCGGGAGATTGTTCCACAGCTTCACGGTACGGCAAAGATATGACGTTGCGAACTTTTTAGTTCGTGTCCAGATAGGATTTACCATAAAACTGTGGCTCCGAAGCCCAGCGCGCGTGGTGCGGTTATGAAAAGGAGAGGAAGGGATCAAGTTGAATAACTCTTCAGAACACTCGCCATGATACAGGCGGTAGAACACGCTCAGTGAGGCTACGTCTCTGCGTAACTGAAGCGGCTCTATGAACTCTGTAATGTCTGCATCATTAACAATGCGGACAGTCCGTCTCTATAACCTGTCCAGGGTATCCAAGAGGTACTTTGCCGAACCGTCCCAGAGCTGAAAACAGTATTCTTATTATTATTACTGTATTATTTATACAGTGTCATCGGTAATCAACTACTTTCCTATGAAGAATTGGAAACCGTATTAATACAGATAGAGTGTATATTAAACTCTCGCCCCTTAAACGTGGTATCCTCTGACCCACACCCTGAAGTTATCACGCCCGCACATTTCTTAATGTCAACGCCATTGCAATATTTACCTGCTGCTAATTTGATATATCAGCATATCAATCTTGCACAATGCAAGCAATTATTAGATAACATGGTCCAATCTTTCTGGAGAAAATGGCACCTAGAATATCTACATACGCTACAAAGAAGGCAAAAGTGGGCGACATCAGATAAACCTGTCAAAGTAGGTACTTTCGTATTTGTTGAGCAGGAAGATTCTCCACCTTTAATTTGGCCCATAGGCGTAATAACCGCTGTGCCTCCCAGTGCGGATCGTATAGTTAGAGTAGCAACGGTAAAAACGAAATTTGGTAGTTTTAAACGCCCAATCGTCAAATTATACCCGTTTCCGAATCAATAAATTGATACTTAATAATGTAATAACCGCTTTAATATGTAATATATTCCTATGTTTTTTTAGTTTTGTTCTCCTTTTTATAAATTTAATAGCTGCGTTCCAAATAATGTGATGTGTTTCTGGTCTGTACCTCATATACATCTTTATTTTCCTACCATTTTATTAATCATTGTTTTCTTTTTTTACATTTAACTCCACCCAAATGAAGTCGCGTGTACAGCTGGTACTATAATAAATCCACTTATTATTCTACATTGTATTATACTATAATATAGATACAAGCATACATAAGAAATCATACAAGAGGCATACATGAGGATATCGCGAAAATCAACCAGGCTTAATAAATTTGTTAACTCAAAAGCAAATATGCTTCCAAATAGTGGACAGTAATAGTATATACTTACCACTCGAGGGAACTGGAGAATTATATTTGAAGATTAACTCAATAGTAAAGGTAAATAAATAAATAAACATCATTTGTAAATTACTTTTACAACTATATTCATATTCTTACAGGGATATAACAAAAATGAAGATGCTTACAAAAATAGCACAGTAACGGCTGCTTCAAAATTGGTGACATGTTCTATCAAGACGAGAACAGTTGCCTATTTTACGCCTAAAAAAAAGATTTAATTTCAACTTTAATAGTAACCAAGTAAGAAATGGGAATTTTTATAATGGAAGCTCTCAAATTTTGTATCACTACATTCAATACATTTTAGTTAAAGGTAGCCCCGGAGTTGGCACAGTTCTTGGTGTACTGGAGAACGTGGTTTGACCTACTGATGACGGTTCGGCAGCGACCATCGTTCTTCTGCCAGATAGTAAAGTGTCCAAACGGGACATAAATCAAGTTGTTAATTGTAAGCATCTAGAACATCGGAACTTTTTAGGTAATAGTGTTAGGTTTTATAACAATGACCCAAAGCACATTACTGTTTTGCCGCATAATGAATTCAAACACCGTGTCAGGCGTGTTTTAATATCTAAAGGCTATTGTGGTTCAATATGTGAACGATGGTGACGTCTGGAAATAGTGCCAGGTTCAATATGTAATCGATGTTGACGTCTGGAAATGATGCCAATATCTATGCATGCACTAAAAACGAATATAAAACGTAAAAATATGTATAATGAAAAGATAAAAAACAGATCGAATTTCTTGCCTGTTCTTTTCGATGACTGGGTTGTTTTGCGAGCCGGTGGTAGCTTAGACATTCATAAGCGCATTCTTATAGCCTTAAATTGAATAAAGTATTTTTAATTTTGATTTTTGAACTGGGAGAAAATGAAATGTTATTCAAATTTCTCGTACATATTATTATCATTGTGGCCAGAATTAAGAATATAATTCACTTTTTCGTATTCTTTAAACGAAGGTTGAAGCATTTACTGATTAAGTTAGTATAATTGGGATTAAATTATTATATAAAGTTTTTTACTGTATTTGAAAATCCGCATTAATTGTGTTGCTTTTATTTAAAAAAAGGTTATGTAATGTGCATAACATTTCCATTTTACTTTACTTATAGACTCGAAAATATATGTCAATGAATTTCTGATAATAGGTGACTTTAAATTTTTTTGTTATTAGAGCAGCTAAAAATATATTAAAATCAATAAAGCCTTTGAGGAGAGATCCGCTATTAAAGTTAAAAATATAAAAGAGATGCAGTTTAGCCTTTACGAGATAAATAACTGAAACATGATTATGTATTTGTGCCTCGATATGTTTTAATACCTTAAAAATCAAAATCAAAAATACTTTATTCAATTTAAGCCCGTAGAAGGGGCTTATGAACGTCATAGCTACCACCGGTTCGGAAAACAACCCAGTCATCGAGAAGAATCTGCAAGAAACTCGATCTGGTTTATCTTTTCATGATACATATGTTTACACACATAGGTAGTTACATTCATTTTTGTTGGATATACAGGGATTTGTATAATTTACAGACATCACTATAATTTACAAATTGATCCACCCTATCAATATTCTTTAGATATTAAAACCAGCTTGACATGGTGCTTGAACTCTCTAACCGGCAAATTGGTAATAACCTTTAGGATTTTGATATAAAACCTAATACAAGTAACTATGATGAAAGTTAATGCGTTATTTTAGTGAATATTATAAAAAAAGTAATCTTTCAAATATTTTCATCTAAACTGAGCTCGTTCAAGCGACTTCACGGAAGTATAGTGTTTGTTGGCGCGAATCCGGAGGCACTGTAGTGCCTCAAGCCAAGTACACGTTCAACAACATATGTAATAATGTGTGTGAACATGTAGGCGTGAGGCTACTGTGCCTTTTATTCTCGAGTCATATGTAAATATAACCTCACCATATTTTGTGTGAACATGTAGGCGTGAGGCTACTGTGCCTTTTATTCTCGAGTCATATGTAAACATAACCTCACCATATTTTTAACTTGATTTATTTTATTACTACGTTTATGCCAACACTTTACACTAGCTTCAAATATGTTAATTATTCGTCCTTTCTACAAAACACCAACAGCTATTTTGTTATGTTAATTATTTAATGTTATTTAATGTATAGATTCATATGGTTGTATCAAAATAATTATCAGTAGGGTCAATTGCTTGGTGAGGAGAGGCAGGAGGAATTGTTGTCCGTAAAATCGCTTCTCACACCAGTTCTTTGTCCTTAATTATCAGTCATGAAAAAAT
The DNA here is from genome assembly GCA_015888305.1 of Antheraea pernyi. Classification (NCBI taxonomy): domain Eukaryota; kingdom Metazoa; phylum Arthropoda; class Insecta; order Lepidoptera; family Saturniidae; genus Antheraea; species Antheraea pernyi. The sequence continues at coordinate 853,881 of MU158873.1, read as the reverse complement.
TTGGGGTACTCAATGACGCACGCCAAGTACGTTTAAAAAATGGTTTTTAATTGTTAAATTTACCAAAAATTTTTTTCAATTATTAAAAATCATAACGGCTACTTGGTCTGTTTTTTTTTTTGATTTTACATCTTTTTGTAAGATAATAATTTCTCCTTAGTATTTTTCTAAATGAAAAGTTGTGAACGTGTACTTGGCGCAATTTTTTACAGTGGAACTGTTTTTGTTCGGATTTTACCTCTTTTTGTAAAGTGAAATTT
>MU158873.1:835660-850207 GCA_015888305.1 Antheraea pernyi | reverse complement strand
TGAAAAAATTTTTTGGTAAATTTAACAATTAAAAACCATTTTTTAAACGTACTTGGCGTGCGTCATTGAGTACCCCAAATTTTTTCATGACTGATAATTAAGGACAAAGAACTGGTGTGAGAAGCGATTTTACGGACAACAATTCCTCCTGCCTCTCCTCACCAAGCAATTGACCCTACTGATAATTATTTTGATACAACCATATGAATCTATACATTAAATATGAAAAAATTTTAGGTACTCAATGACGCACGCCAAGTACGTTTAAAAAATGGTTTTTAATTGTTAAATTTACCAAAAATTTTTTTCAATTATTAAAAATCATAACGGCTACTTGGTCTGTTTTTTTTTTTGATTTTACATCTTTTTGTAAGATAATAATTTCTCCTTAGTATTTTTCTAAATGAAAAGTTGTGAACGTGTACTTGGCGCAATTTTTTACAGTGGAACTGTTTTTGTTCGGATTATATATTTAGGTTTCAGAAGACACAAGCATCCCTTCCGCCCTTCCTTCCTTCCAATCACTTACGCCTCCATCTTACCGCGGACGCTACGAAAATTATACCTCGTATATTCAAACGCAAAAATTGCTGGAGTCACCGATCATTAATATTGTGAAGTTTAGTGTTAAAATTTTACTTAATGTACTAGCGGGCCGGGCGGACGTTGTCCTGCCTTGATAATAGAAAAAAAATCTAAAATTCAACAGCAGCGCCACCTACCGGATCCAATTGTGAATCTAAACCATTCTCGGATCCACTGGAACACGCACACAAAATTTCATCAAAAACGGTCCAGCCGTTTAGAAGGAGTTCAGTGACATACACACGCACAGAAGAAATTTATATATAAAGATGATGTTGTATCTTCGATTTTTGTCAAGCAGTACATGATTTGACTAAATTCTTGATGGCAATATTTACGTTGAATTAACTTTCTTGTAGTAACAAGTTTTACTGTTGTTGAATTTGTTATATCTAGATATATAAAAATAAATGATGTATGCCCACGGTGAACTATATAATATAATTATTAATTAGAGCCAACTTTAGAGATTTGTAAGTTTCATCAGTTAACAGATAACTGTAGGACCGACTGGTATTGATATCTCATAGATGGCGCCACGTTTTAATTTTGTATTCCTTTTACTACTCTAGTTTATTTTATGGTGCACGTGGTCTGTTAATTTACTTACTATGTAAACTCGCTTTTTCTGTATAAAGTTTTATACTTTCTTAATGAATCGGATTTTAATTTACCGTTCTTTACCTATCCCGACGATTTTTGGAGAGACTATTACCCTTTAATAGCAAATAATTTATCATAATTTTAATTCAATATGTAATAATTAAGATACAGCCCACGCGTGGCCACGTCGGGTAGAATGGTAGAATATGCTCTTCTTCTATACACGTACTAAGAATGTAAATCGGACGTATTTTAGTAATTTATAAAAAGAAGTAAAAAAAAAAACAAAAGTTTTATAAAAAGTATTTTATAAGTTTATTTTCGTGAAAACTGGGTTCACAATAAAACTACACCAAGAAAATCATAAACCATATCTTAAAAACTTAGTCTTTGGTTTATTCACATCGATCCACTCTATCAAAAGTTATTGTAATTTTAATGACGACGCGGCGTTTTTATACGAGAGAAAAATACACAAGTAAATGGACGTAATACATTCAGATGACTTTATTAATTACTGCTTTTTACATAAGCTTCCGCGCGGACGAAGTCGCGGGTACAGCTAGTATAATATAATAGTCACTAAGGGATAGTTGTTAACGTAAGAGAATTCCGTTATCAGACACGTAGTTAGATCCTGTAATACTGCGCGCTTTCTCACTTGCCAAGAATAGCACCAAATCCGCTATCTCAACCGGCTCACCACATCTATTCAGTGCTGTAAACTTTTGGAAGTCGTCCCACGTGAGTTTAACACCCGAATTCGCTATTATATCAGTTTTCACGGGTCCTGGGCTTACTGTGTTCACTCTCACACAAAACGGTGCCAGTTCTGAGGCAGCACAACGTGTAAAATGGTTCAAAGCCGCTTTGGACATACAATAGGCCGTAAGTTCAGATTGTGATGGTGTGCTCATACTGCTTGTACTAGATATGTTGATGATATTACCTTTAGCTTCTATTATATGAGGGGTGGCTAAAGTTGTTAGATGCACAATAGCTCGTAGATTCGTCGCCATGACTGCATCATATGATTCTAAAAGTTTTCCATCAATTAGACTGCCTGACTTTGACATTCCTGCGTTGTTGACAAGGATATCGAGTCTTCCGAATGTGTTGATAGTGGTTTTTACTATTGTGATTGTTTCGTCGTGGTTGGATAAATCAGCTTTGATGACCAACGGTTTTTTGCCATTGGCGGCGCAATCTGTAGCAACTTTTTCAAGTCTATTCACATTTCTCCCGACTATAGCTACTTTTGCGCCTTCTTTACTGAACTGGATGGCAGTTGCAGCACCAATGCCAGAGCTCCCGCCTGTAATAAGAGCTACTTTACCGTTGAAAGCCATGTCTACACTGAAACAATTTTATCTATGCGCGCGTTAACATAGTTTTATGATAATTAGAGATATAAACATGTTTTTATTCGTGAATCGACTGTCATGAAGATATGCCATTATTATTTATAGGTTTCAACTAATAAAAATATCGTTAAACAAAAGAAAAAACCCTATGGCCGTGATGCACGTTTGAATTGTAACTTGTGAATTTAATAGTTTATGTTCACGATGTTTACTCAGAATACACATTTTTGACGTGAATACGTCTTTAAATTTGCTACGATACAGGGGTAATAAAACCTAATGATAACAAAATCAGGGGAGTTTGGCACTGTAATTTCGAATCTATTCTCTGCATCTAAAATTATACCAATAGCAAAGGATCAAATAATTCATTACGCTAAGTTAGGATTGTAATACATCGCAGGTGTAGGGGAAAGCGCCGCTATTTTGGAGTAATTCTGCTGCCAAGACCTAGTAGAGTAAGGTACTAAGGTGTCTACTAAGGTTTTCAGATTTCTATTTAGTATAACTTTCGACTCGGTGAAGCTACCATGTTTTTTGAAGTTTCAGTAAAATATTAGTGTAAAATCATGACTGTGTATATAGTAAGGTGTTAAAACGAAAAAAATATTTCAAGAAATATATTATGTCAGCCTATACGCATCAATAAAACATTTTTTTTTTCGAACTGACTACGCTTGTCGTCTCCACCGTCCGTCGGACCTGTGCAATGTGAAAAAGGGCGCCCCGACCCATCTTACCTGGTCCGCTTACAATGGGAGGAGGCGATTAAACTGACGCCTCCTCCTGCTCGTCCTTCGTTGGCGGAGACGGCCACTTTGAGAGTCTTGCTCACGGACCCTCTCCGCTGCGTTCTTCTGCGAGACGACCTACTCGCAGAAGGAGGCCATTACATTCCACACATCCTTGCTACCGAGCATAGCTGCAACTATGCTCGGCAGCGAGAAATTCTGTCCTACCGGGTCAATACCGCACTGATGGCATACAGAGGTCGGCTCCCTGCGTGCTATCCAGTGCAGGTACCAAACGAAGCACCCGTGCCCGGTCAGCACCTGCACTAGACGGAACGTCAGGGAGCCCCATCCCCTCTGATTCGCAACCTAACTGCTTTTTTTTAACGTGGGGAAATCCCTTATGGATACGCCACCCTCCCGGGGGAGAGGGTGGGTCATTTCCGACTCGCACAGACTAAAACCCCACGGTGTACCGACAGACCGTCATTGTTGGGGCGGCAAAGGATCGTTCTAGCTAATCTACCTTGTAGAGCCGCCCCAACGGTCCGCCCGTCGGAAGGTGACCACCAAGCTCCTACCTATAGAGAGACAGACCGGGCACACACCAGCTGCCTCCCCTCGTCCACCGAACCTGTGCAATGAGGAGAAGAGTCCCCCGGCCCATACCCTCAGGTCAGGCTACGGTGGCAGGAGGAGTTGGGCAAAGCACCGCCTCCTCCTGCCGGTCCTCTGTTGGCGGAGACGGCCACTCAGCGGGTCTGCCTCACGGGCCCTCTCCGCCGCCTCCTTCTGCGAGATGACCTCCTCGCAGAAGGAGGCCATTGCTCGCCACGCCTGTTCGCTGCCGAGCATGGCCAAAACCACACTCGGCAGCGCCAAATCCCCTCCTACCGCCGCCGCCAGAATGCGGCGCTGTCCCCCCCACGCAGCACACTCTGTCCGTCTTTTGGGGTGTAAGGGGTGTCAAATAACATCTAAGAATTGAGACATCCAAGCCAACCTCACCTGCACGTGGTGCACTCTGCTGAATAACGAATGAGGCAATGGCGATAGCGGGGTGGTAGGGTTTTACAGCCTGACTGGGTCGCAACCACCATGTATATGGCGAAAAAGCCCGTCATAGTGATTCGCTTTTGCGGGTCGCGTTTCGGGATCAGCCTGTGCATATCCAGCAAAGTGCAATCTATACATATAATAACATTGTAAAAACGTGTGTGTACTTTATCGAATATCGAGAAAAAAATTGTTGCTTTTTTTTTTTTAGTAGCACGGCAAAGTGACTGCACTATGCCTGATGGTAAGCATAGTACAATCCAAAAACAATGGCGACCAACGAGTACATACTGTCCATCGCCGGTCGCCGCTGTCATGCCGGCCTGCGAAAAGCTGGATATGCACAGGCACTCACTCAAGGGTGCACGGCACACCTCGGCTTGGGCTGTTGTCTGATACATGCAATACGCGACCTATCTGAGCTAACCTAAACTAAGCTAACTATTCATACATATATGAGTTGTTGAAACATATATGTGTACCAAGCATAGATACCTCAACAACTCTTATATATATTTCGTATCGGATAATTTTCTAAACTATTTCAGTTTTATAAGGGGAAAAAATAGAACCCTTCCACTTTCATGTGTAAGCGTGTATGGAGGTGATATTGTGTAATGTTGTCGCAGTGATGTAAGATTTTGTGTCACTGTATCACGCGAGCAGCGCACTCAAGGGCTTCACGCCGAGGGAATGGACCTAGACTTGAGCCGCTGCTGAGGGGAGCCTAATCTGGTGTGCAAAGCCAAATCCAAATACAGTAATCGGATAGGGTTGGAGAGAGCATCTCAAAACCAATCGAACGGTACCAATAAAATACCATATGACCGAGTCAAGAAGTGGAGGCAACGTAAAAAAGTGAATGCGGTGGAGCGGATCACAAAGACCTATCTATACTAATATATAAAGCTGAAGAGTTTGTTTGTTTGTTTGTTTGTTTGTTTGTTTGTTTGTTTGTTTGTTTGTTTGTTTGTTTGTTTGTTTGTTTGTTTGTTTGTTTGTTTGTTTGTTTGTTTGTTTGTTTGTTTGTTTGTTTGTTTGTTTGTTTGTTTGTTTGTTTGTTTGTTTGTTTGTTTGTTTGTTTGTTTGTTTGTTTGTTTGTTTGTTTGTTTGTTTGTTTGTTTGTTTGTTTGTTTGTTTGTTTGTTTGTTTGTTTGTTTGTTTGTTTGTTTGTTTGTTTGTTTGTTTGTTTGTTTGTTTGTTTGTTTGTTTGTTTGTTTGTTTGTTTGTTTGTTTGTTTGTTTGTTTGTTTGTTTGTTTGTTTGTTTGTTTGTTTGTTTGTTTGTTTGTTTGTTTGTTTGTTTGTTTGTTTGTTTGTTTGTTTGTTTGTTTGTTTGTTTGTTTGTTTGTTTGTTTGTTTGTTTGTTTGTTTGTTTGTTTGTTTGTTTGTTTGTTTGTTTGTTTGTTTGTTTGTTTGTTTGTTTGTTTGTTTGTTTGTTTGTTTGTTTGTTTGTTTGTTTGTTTGTTTGTTTGTTTGTTTGTTTGTTTGTTTGTTTGTTTGTTTGTTTGTTTGTTTGTTTGTTTGTTTGTTTGTTTGTTTGTTTGTTTGTTTGTTTGTTTGTTTGTTTGTTTGTTTGTTTGTTTGTTTGTTTGTTTGTTTGTTTGTTTGTTTGTTTGTTTGTTTGTTTGTTTGTTTGTTTGTTTGTTTGTTTGTTTGTTTGTTTGTTTGTTTGTTTGTTTGTTTGTTTGTTTGTTTGTTTGTTTGTTTGTTTGTTTGTTTGTTTGTTTGTTTGTTTGTTTGTTTGTTTGTTTGTTTGTTTGTTTGTTTGTTTGTTTGTTTGTTTGTTTGTTTGTTTGTTTGTTTGTTTGTTTGTTTGTTTGTTTGTTTGTTTGTTTGTTTGTTTGTTTGTTTGTTTGTTTGTTTGTTTGTTTGTTTGTTTGTTTGTTTGTTTGTTTGTTTGTTTGTTTGTTTGTTTGTTTGTTTGTTTGTTTGTTTGTTTGTTTGTTTGTTTGTTTGTTTGTTTGTTTGTTTGTTTGTTTGTTTGTTTGTTTGTTTGTTTGTTTGTTTGTTTGTTTGTTTGTTTGTTTGTTTGTTTGTTTGTTTGTTTGTTTGTTTGTTTGTTTGTTTGTTTGTTTGTTTGTTTGTTTGTTTGTTTGTTTGTTTGTTTGTTTGTTTGTTTGTTTGTTTGTTTGTTTGTTTGTTTGTTTGTTTGTTTGTTTGTTTGTTTGTTTGTTTGTTTGTTTGTTTGTTTGTTTGTTTGTTTGTTTGTTTGTTTGTTTGTTTGTTTGTTTGTTTGTTTGTTTGTTTGTTTGTTTGTTTGTTTGTTTGTTTGTTTGTTTGTTTGTTTGTTTGTTTGTTTGTTTGTTTGTTTGTTTGTTTGTTTGTTTGTTTGTTTGTTTGTTTGTTTGTTTGTTTGTTTGTTTGTTTGTTTGTTTGTTTGTTTGTTTGTTTGTTTGTTTGTTTGTTTGTTTGTTTGTTTGTTTGTTTGTTTGTTTGTTTGTTTGTTTGTTTGTTTGTTTGTTTGTTTGTTTGTTTGTTTGTTTGTTTGTTTGTTTGTTTGTTTGTTTGTTTGTTTGTTTGTTTGTTTGTTTGTTTGTTTGTTTGTTTGTTTGTTTGTTTGTTTGTTTGTTTGTTTGTTTGTTTGTTTGTTTGTTTGTTTGTTTGTTTGTTTGTTTGTTTGTTTGTTTGTTTGTTTGTTTGTTTGTTTGTTTGTTTGTTTGTTTGTTTGTTTGTTTGTTTGTTTGTTTGTTTGTTTGTTTGTTTGTTTGTTTGTTTGTTTGTTTGTTTGTTTGTTTGTTTGTTTGTTTGTTTGTTTGTTTGTTTGTTTGTTTGTTTGTTTGTTTGTTTGTTTGTTTGTTTGTTTGTTTGTTTGTTTGTTTGTTTGTTTGTTTGTTTGTTTGTTTGTTTGTTTGTTTGTTTGTTTGTTTGTTTGTTTGTTTGTTTGTTTGTTTGTTTGTTTGTTTGTTTGTTTGTTTGTTTGTTTGTTTGTTTGTTTGTTTGTTTGTTTGTTTGTTTGTTTGTTTGTTTGTTTGTTTGTTTGTTTGTTTGTTTGTTTGTTTGTTTGTTTGTTTGTTTGTTTGTTTGTTTGTTTGTTTGTTTGTTTGTTTGTTTGTTTGTTTGTTTGTTTGTTTGTTTGTTTGTTTGTTTGTTTGTTTGTTTGTTTGTTTGTTTGTTTGTTTGTTTGTTTGTTTGTTTGTTTGTTTGTTTGTTTGTTTGTTTGTTTGTTTGTTTGTTTGTTTGTTTGTTTGTTTGTTTGTTTGTTTGTTTGTTTGTTTGTTTGTTTGTTTGTTTGTTTGTTTGTTTGTTTGTTTGTTTGTTTGTTTGTTTGTTTGTTTGTTTGTTTGTTTGTTTGTTTGTTTGTTTGTTTGTTTGTTTGTTTGTTTGTTTGTTTGTTTGTTTGTTTGTTTGTTTGTTTGTTTGTTTGTTTGTTTGTTTGTTTGTTTGTTTGTTTGTTTGTTTGTTTGTTTGTTTGTTTGTTTGTTAGTGTTAGTGAGTACTGAGTTTGGTATATAGTAGGTTGAAGTTCCAGTTATGTTGCTGATGATAAATCCCATCCCACTCGATATACTATTTGTATTCATATATCTAATGTACACGTTACATGTTACAGTTGGCGTGAGTGTCGTAGTTACAAATGTTTTTGAAAAAACTTTTCTGTAATGTACACACCCACTCACAATTTTCCATTTCTTTAATACATTTTTTAAAAAGCGCGTGCGGAGCCGCGGGTAACAGCTAGTAATTAATAAAGTTATAATATAGTAATTATTTTTTAGGTTGATTTATTTCCTTAACCCGTAATGGAACAGATATAACTTTATTAATTACTAGCTGTTACCCGCGGCTCCGCACGCGCTTTTTAAAAAATGTATTAAAGAAATGGAAAATTGTGAGTGGGTGTGTACATTACAGAAAAGTTTTTTCAAAAACATTTGTAACTACGACACTCACGCCAACTGTAACATGTAACGTTCACCCATTACGAGACGTATTCACGTACAAAAAACGGCCGTGTCATCATACAGCCACACCACATTTTTTTTCCTATATGCTATGAAACCGGCGTATTTTTTGTATTTGTATTTTCAATTTTTTCACCAAACTATCGATAGTGCAGTTGTCGTTTGAGAGGGATTTCTTAGATCCTACCAACATTTTTATTTCCCAAACTATTAACAAATACAATTTTCTTAATTTACTCTTGTATTACTTTAGGCTTCTACCTACCTACCTGCCTTCCTACCTCCTTAACTACTACCTGGAACATTTTAGATAGGTGTTCGAGTTGCGCCTATCTCGTGTGTCGCACCTGGTGGGTTCGATGAGTCGAACACTGATCTTGAATATGCAAGACGAAGTATGGGACCGTCACCTACATGTCAGTACCAAGTTCCGTGATGTCAGCAGCCTCCGGTCTCCTAAAGTGAGATGTTTGTGAGTATCATGCCAGTTTTTATATGTTTGGATGTAATAAAAACATTATTCTCATGTAAATATTTTTTTTTATAAATTATAATAATATTCATTCCACTAAAAAAAGATTAAATATACATAAACAGTATTGTTAATTAGGTATTGCGTACTCGGTGCCGCTGATAACAACAATGTTGCTAATGACAGTGTTTTTAGTATGGTTTCGGCCTTGATCGTGGTCGTTGTCCGCTCGAAAGTGGTGCTACGTGACTTATACTTGTTTCTATCTTAACCGTTTTTCAAGTTCCTGTAATTGTTAACTAACTGCAAAAATAACTCTTTTATAGATTGTTCGTTTGTGTTATCTGTTCTAGCTTTTGCTCATCGTAATGTATTTGGTTTTGTAAAGTTTTGATATCGTTTTCGAGTATGTATGTATGTATGCATGAGCAAACAGCAACTCTCTGCGCTACTTCTACTGATTTTGCATTCGGTCTTTCGAGTATGGTGGACGTTAAATAAGCTATTAGCTGATATCCTAAAATTAATTCTGAGAATTTATGATCACTTATTATGCAGCTCAGAACTCTAAAGACACTGTTGTTCATCATCGGTACTTTGCGATATGTTTTCATTTGACAGAGAATCTCCGAAGTCCATTCGTCCGTGAATGGTACCTCGTGTTGTGCCTTGTTCGCATAGTACGTTAGCTTCTCCTTCGGTATTTGTAGTATCGCCTTGATTTTTGGGTTATGCTTAAGTCCCAAACTATGAGTGACGCATGTTGCCAATTTGTTATCGCATCTCATGAGAGTTTCGCGTAACGTTATACGATCAAGGCCGGTAGTAAGTAATGTACTCGTATAAGCACTGAATACATGCAATTTGGTACACTTATGTTCTTGTGCTCATACTTTTGCCAAAGCAGCTATTATGCCCCCAGTTTTATAGGTACTGATGTAAATGATGTGGAAATGCGGCCTCCTTGTCCCGGTGTGTAGAGCGATGACTTTCCAAGGAAAGTATTTAATTCTATTGCTGTAATATTCGACTTCCCCCACTGAGCAGTCCATAGGGTCGTTGTCGATGGAGTTTGGTAGAATCGTTGGTGATGTTTTCTCTTCGTTCGTTCTGATCCGTTTGGCTTCTAGCTGTGTCTTTTTGTTCGGAGCTTGATTCAGTTCTAGCGTCCGCTTCTTTACTTGTATTGGCGTCTGCGAAGGTGTTGTTAAGATCTATTAGCTTATTGCGCTCTCTTCACAGACTAATAGTGCCACGTCGTCCACTTTCAGAGCTTTTTGAATCATTGAACATCTATGTCTTTCTCCTACGACTCAAATGTTATCTTATCTTCGGTGGTCAGTGTTATCGATCGGTAATAAATCCGTTACATTCATATTATGAAATGTGTTTAGTAAGGCGAGCGCGCCTTTTTTTATGTCAACCCACCAAAGCGCGTGCGACCACCGGTGGCCGACCCAAATACAGTCCCCAAGGATGAGTTATGTGTGTAGATAAGGTCCTGTAGGTTCATTTTGCAATATCACTGATAAATAATTTCTACGTCTGAAAAGGCATCATTCATACTTACGACAACTTACGATAACATACGAAATCGTAGTAATAATAGTAACCTAACCATGTTTTAACCTTTTTGTTAAACGTGGAGAGTAAATCCATCATGTAATATCATGCCCCCGGGGGAGGGCTTAAGCTGAGTCGACCGCCACCTGCGTGCTGGGACGCAGTTGCCTGTGCCTTTCGGAGAAAACTCCACGACAACCTACGCTGCACTGTGGGGGTGTCTCGGGGTTGCGTGAGCAAGCTTCGCGATACCCCCGGCGGCAGGCGTTTTCCACGCCACATCCGACTGAGGCAGCCCGGTTGCGAGTCTGACTCCCAGCCCGCCGAACCCGTGAACCATGTTTTAACCTTATTTTTTAAAGTGGAGACGTGGAGAGAAAATCCATCATGGACTATCAGGCCCCCGGGGGAGGACCTGAGCTGAGTCGACCGCCACCTGCGTACTGGGACGCAGCTGTGCGACTATAACCTTTTTTTTTTTTTTAACGTGGGGAAATCCCTTATGGATACGCCACCCTCCCGGGGGAGAGGGTGGGTTATGTCCGAGTCGCACGGAATAAAACCCCACGGTGTACCGACAGACCGTTTTGTGGGGGCGGCAAGGAATCGAACAAGCTAATCAACCTTGTAGAGCCGCTCCCACGGTCCGCCCGGCGGAAGGTGACCGCCGGGCTCCTACCTATAGAGGGACAGACCGGGTACACACCGGCTGCCCCCCCTCGTCCGCCGAACCCGTGCAATGAGGAGATGGGCCCCCCGGCCCATCCCCTCAGGTCCAGCTACGGTGGCAGGAGGAGTTGGGCGAAGCGCCTTCTCCTCCTGCCTGTCCTCCTTTGGCGGAGACGGCCACTTTGAGGGTCTGCCTCGCGGGCCCTCTCCGCCTCCTCCTTCTGCGAGATGACCTCCTCGCAGAAGGAGGCCATCGCTCGCCAAGCCTGTTCGCTGCCGAGCATGGCCGAAACCACGCTCGGCAGCGATAAGTCCGGTCCTACCGCCGCCGCCAGAAGGCGGCGCTGCTCCCCCCACGCAGCACACTCAGACAGAGTGTGCTGCGCGGTATCTTCGGCTGCGCCGCACTCGTGGCAGGCGGCGGTCGGCTCCCTGCGTGCGATCCGGTGCAGGTACCACCCGAAACAACCGTGTCCGGTGAGTACCTGCACCAGTCTGAACGTCAGGGAGCCCCACTCCCTCTCCTTCCACGCCCGCAGGACCGGGCGGACGGCGTCCACAGTGAATCGCCCGAAACGCTCGTCCGCCAGGTCCTGCTGCCACCTTACGACGGCGTCCTCCCTTTGACGCCGTCTCTCCGCCTCTACCTCCCTGGGAGCCGGGGGCTCCCCCCTTCGTTTCCTCGCCGCCGTGAACTCGTACACGGCGGCGAGAACTCCTGCCTCCAGCTCCCAGGGCAGGGAGCCGGCGAGCGTGAAGGCCGCCGCCGAGGACACCGTCCGGTACGCCCGGATTGCCCTCAGTGCCACCGTGCGCTGCGCATTGCGGAGCGCACGCACGTTGGCGGCACCGAGGGCATCAGCCCAGACTGGTGCCCCGTAGGCGGCCATCGCCCGCACGACTCCCATGTAGAGTCGGCGGCACCCGGCGCCCGGCCCCCCCACGTTGGGGAGTAACCGGCCGAGTGCCGCCGCCGCCCCAGAAATTCGCGGTCCGAGCCCCGCAAAGTGGGGCTCGAACCGCCAGCGCCCGTCCAGGGTGAGGCCCAGATATTTCATCTGGGTCCCCACCCTGATCCGGGCTCCCTCCACCACAATGTGAGCCCCAGGAGGTGGCCCCCGCCGAGGCCCATGAAAGAGTAGGGCCTCGGTCTTCTCGAGGGCCACCCTGAGGCCCAACCTCCTTATGCGCCTGACCACGAGGGTTGTGGCCATCGTGGCCAGGCGCTCCACTTCCTTCCATTCCCCCCCCCGGGCTACGACTAGGGTGTCGTCCGCGTAACAGATGAGGCGTGCTCCATATGGGAGCACGCCGCGGAGCACCCAGTCGTAGCCCATGTTCCACAGGAGCGGCCCCAAGGCCGACCCCTGTGGAACCCCTCGCCTTGTGGCCCGCCGCACCATACGCCCGTCGCCGTCTACGTAGGCGACCTCCCTATCTTCGAGGTACGCCTCCAGCACCCGCTGCAGGTAGGGGGGCACTCCGAAATATCGGAGCGCCTCCCGTATGACCCCATGCGGCAGGGTGTTGAAGGCGTTGGCGATGTCAAGGGACACCGCCAAAACCCTCTCCCCCTGGGAGGTCGCCTCTGCCGACAGCGACTTCAGGAGGCACAGGGCGTCCACCGTGGAACGCCCTGCCCGGAAGCCATACTGCGCATCCGCCAGATTAGGCCCTACGCCCTCTAGGTGCTGGACGACCCGGGAGGAGATAATCCTCTCCAGCACCTTCCCGGCGTCGTCCAGCAGGACGAGGGGCCGATACGCGGACGCGCAGTCCGGAGGGCGGCCTGCCTTTTCCATAAGGCAGAGCCGCCCAAGCTTCCAGGGCTTCGGGAACTGCCCGACCGAAAGACACCGGTCGAACAGCTCCCGAAGCCACCCCCCTAATTGGCCCAAGGCGAGGCCGAGCACCCGACCCGGGACCCCATCAGGGCCGGGCGCTCTACGCCGGTTGAGGAGGCGCTCGACTGCCCTCCCCATCTCCTCCTCCGTTATCGGAGGGGGCGGCCCGTCGAGCACCTCCTCGACTGCCTCCCGAGGCGGAGGCATGGGAGGAGCCGGTAGCATCGGAGGGTCGGGGAATAATTCTCCCACGACCCTCGCAACCACCTCCGGCCGGAGGGTCTCCGTCGCCGGGGGCGCCCAGGATCGCAGCTTCTTGCGCACGATCCTGTACGGGCGCCCCCATGGATCCCCCTCCAGCGTCTGGAGCAGCTCCTCCCATGCTGCTTCTTTCGCCCGGCTGATGGCAGCCTGCAGGGTCTTCCTGCACTCCCTGTAGCTGCCATACAGCCGGGCCTCCGCCTCCGGGTCCCGGTGCCGGCGTCGGCGGCTGCGCCCGAACAGCCGCCGGGCCGCGGAGCAGGCCGCCCGGAGATCGGCGATCTCCGGCGACCACCAGTACACCGCCCGTTTGTCTGGGCGGTGTACGCTCCGCGGCATCGACGCGTCGCAGACCTCCGTGAGGGCTCCACGGAGGCGGGCTGCGGACGCGTCGACGTCAGCCCCTGTGGGAGGGGGCATGGCCCACGCCTGGACGATGGCCGCCTCTTCCGCTAATTCTCGGTTGAGGCGGCTCATCGCCCAGCAGGGGAACTTCGCGCCCCTCCGGGGGCGGGTGCCAATTCCGGCTTGGGAGGTGGAGACCTCGAACCTGATATATCGGTGGTCCGATAAGGTCTCCACCTCCTCAAGCACCCTCCACCCCCGGACACGGCGCGCGACGGTCAGGGCGGCGAACGAAACGTCTATCACCGACCCTCCGTTCCATCGCACGCACGTGTGGACGCTCCCCTGGTTGAGGAGGGACAGCCCTAACTCGGCTGCCCACTCCTCAACGGCCATGCCCCTCGGGTCCGTGACTGCCGCTCCCCAGGTCCTCGACTTAGCACTCAAGTCTGCACTCAAGTCTCCCATGAGGACCACGGGGAGCGGCGACAGCCGTCTGACAGCTCCCTGCAGGGAGCCGCCTCGTACGCCTCGAACTCCCTCAGGGACCTGTTAGGGGAGAAGTACGCCCCCACAACGGCGTGCTCTCCCCAGACGGCCGTCACGAACCCGGCCCCACTTTCCCTGGCCACCAGGGTCGAACCTCGTCCCGCCACGATCGCCACGGTGCCGTTCCGATCCCCAGCCCACTGCGGCTGGGAGGGAACGAAGTAGGGCTCCGTGGCAATCGCAAGCCCTATACCCCACTCCGCCACTGACTGCACAAGTAAGTCCTGTGCAGCGGCGGAGTGGTTGAGGTTCGCCTGGAGGAAGCTGAATATGGACCGATCCATTATTGGTCCATATCAACTTCCTCCCGCCTGGCGGCCACCGGCTTTGGTGTAGCCCCCGCTATGGGGAGATCCCTACCCTTAGTGGTGGGGGGCCTGCAGGTGCGGCTTCCCATCACATGCTCCGAGGGGACCTCGGCGACTATAACCTAACTCACCCGCCTATGAATAACGCTCCTGTAGCTCGCTTGAAACTGGCCCGATTTACCCCAACGTCCCCATTTTCGACTCGCCCGTTGTTCTCTTCAATGAAATAGCCGTTTGATTTTTTAAAGTGGTTCAGTATTCGCTATAATCTATTTTATTCTATATATATATATA
>MU158873.1:794806-835531 GCA_015888305.1 Antheraea pernyi | reverse complement strand
TATATATATATATATATATATATAAGCGATTTACCACTGACTGACTCATCACTATATCTCCGAAACTACATGTCCGATTGACTTAAAATTTAACATAGTTACTCCTTTTGCGTGTAGACGCTTACTAAGAAAAACTTTATGTAAGATATCCCATAACAATCTTCAATAAGTGTAAGATATAGGTAGGCGGACGTTAAGTCAGTACATAGCTCTCTGTATATTTATTTGATAATTAATAATGCTTATGTAAGTATGTAATTTATTATTAGTTTGCACCATACAGTGATTTATACATACTAAATTATGGGCTGTATTTTTGTGCAGAGGAAAAAGTGAAATATGAAATAATACGTACTGTCCTTTAAAACTGTCCACCTCCACCCTAAATTAATTGATATTAACGTGATTACAGAAAGTGGCTAAAATTAAACAATAATTGTTACTCAAGTGTATGTAAACCCTCAACCTGATCCAGTGTTCCTTCCACTGTGGTTCCTTCTATGGTGGTTGTTCGACAGTATATTAAATCCCCGTTTGTTGTACAACGCCATCTCTTGGCACTTAATCGCTATATCAGGTGTAAAGTGTGATAGTTGTAGTAAATATATGTCACCAACAGATGGAGCAAAATGCGTGCAGTGTAGTATTCACTTTCATCACCTCTGTGGCCTTACCACAGAATGGAGTAATTGCTTCCTCCTGGCTATGTTACGAATGTAAAAAGAGGGTAACAAAAGACAGCATATCTAATGTAGTGATCTCTCCAGGTAATGTTATGCAAAATGTTACAGAAAAAGTCAGTGAATTTGAATTCGAACTGCGTCAAATTAGGGATGAGATCCGCATTGCTCTGGGTGAATTTCGTGCTTTTCGAGATGAGATGGCAGAGATAAGGTCTCTCATTGGTCTCGTGGATAAGATGGAGAAGAGGCTAGACGATCTGGAACAGACATTCAATCGGACCACTGCCAAGTCGAATATCGATGAGGTCGTCGCGCAACTTAAACGCGACATTAATGACCGGATCAAGAACTTCTTGGCGATGATATCGAACTCACTAATATACCTGAGAGCCACGGGGAGAATATAACTCATACAGTGAAACTCATTGCTACCAAATGGAGTGTATGCTTGGAGGATCGCGACATACTCAGCGCGGATCGAGTTGGAGGTCAACATATTATCGCCACTGACCCATCTGGGCCTGACGAGGCTCGTCCTCGACCTATTATTGTACGCATAGCACGACGGGACCTGCGTGACGCAATTATTCAAAGTGCCCGAGTTCGCCGTGGAGCAAACACTACAGACTTAGATCTACCTGGAGAGCCTAGGCGTTTCTATATTAATGAGCGTTTGACAAAGCTCAACAGAACGTTATTTCGTTAAGCTCGAGATGCCGGAAAACGTTCAGGGTGGAAATACGTATGTATAAGTAGAGGTTGAATACTTGCCCGCCGCAAACCTGATGACGTCGTTTGTCGTATCTACTGTGAGGCGGACATAGCACGGGTTTTCGGAACTGCAGAAAATGATGTCCATCAAAATCTCACACTAGCAATTGTTGCATTTATTATGTTGTAATGTACATTAATTTTATATTAACACTTACTTTATTTATTAATTTAGTTGTAATTGTAAGTTGGTATTGATACTCTAAGTTCCTTGAAATATCAACATTACATGATGTACATAGGTTCACAACATACTGCATGGCATGGTTTTCATATTATAATATCGATATTTTCAGATGTTTACATACCGTTAACTACTGTAACTTCCAATTATCTCACAAGTTATATAAATATACCGTATAATAGGCACAAAGTATTGACGATTTGAAACTTTGAGAAATCCACACTTCTATGTTTTCCCACTTACAGTAGAACATTTCTGATATTGTTGACGTAATCACCACCTACACCCCCATCCCTTATGTCATCAAAAATAAGCAAATCAAATACTTCATCGCTATAAATCCGGAAAATTGACATGTAAATAAAAATCGTATATACAAGTATGATACATAATAGTGATCGTCTCGCCCCGCTTCATCTGCTGGGAAAATGTCAAGATTTTATTTAGTTGAAATAGTTTTAGTCGAAAATAGCATTTTTATTTTTAAATTACAAAAATAAATTAGTTTCTGGAAAATCAGAGGTCGAAATTCCATTCTTTTTCACGGTGTCCGATCGGGAGCACTACCCCTCAAGCTACAAGGATGAAGAGATTCTGACGCTTATTAAAAACAGAATAAAAACACATTACAATATATCGTACATATTACAAGACCTCGCAATACACAAATTAACCATGTAGTACTCCAGGTGTCGCCCACTGTGTGGGGGAGACTTACAAATGCACGGAAAATACAAATAGATATGCAAAGGGTCACGGTATCTGACCAGTCGCCCCTCATACAATGAACGCGATGCCTGGAGTACGGGCACTGGAAAAGGTGGTGCACAGAACCGGCTAATTAATGTGACCACTATGGGGAGAACACCTCAAGAAGGATTGCCCAGAATATAAAGAGGGTAAAGCCCCCAGATGCAATAATTGCGTTATAAATAAAACAGACGACAACAAACATAACGTCTTTGATCAAAATTACCCTACTAGAGCAATATGGGACAAGATAACGAGAAGGAGAGTGGAGTATAACGTAGATGAAGAGAAGAAAAAGAGTTTTTGAAATAGCTGATAAATACAGATATAAATTATCAGTCAAGCAAACAGTGGATAGGAATATTGGCAGGATAGAGCGGAAGGATGTAGGAGCTAGTTTGGGCCAGAGCCCATTTAGGTAACTAAGTGACATAGCGGATTAATTGATCAGAAAACAGCGTATACCAGAATATAAACACGATTATTGACCTATTCTTCTTAATAAAAAGAAAAGGTGCAAACTATAAGTGAAATAGAGATGAGGGAACGCAAAATCACGCAAAAACATAATAGGCTAAATGAGCTTGAACCCAAAATATAAAAACGTTTCTTTGGGCCGGCCGTAAAATCCGAAGAATGAATAGAAGAAGAGAGAAGGATTATAAGAGAATGAAACACCAACAACGGAGAAAGACAAGGCTGAGACGCTGAAACGCAGGGAGGACAACTTACAAAAGAGAAGAAATACTAAAAGGGAACACATAAAACTTGGAGGAAATGTCTTGGAATATAATATCAAACTTATAAAAGAGAGATGTCAGAAACATACAAAGGATTGAAGGATTGGAAGGAAGTGAAGGAAAAGAATAGTAACAGTTTTGGACTACTATACTATACCTGCCAAAGCATTAAAGAAAGGATGAGTAAGGAAAAGACAGTTAAAGAACGGAAAGAGAGATTAGTAAAAGTTAACTAACTGAAAGAAGGAAACAGTGAAAAGCCTAAAGGCCAATACCCGGTGACATTATAGCCCCAAAAATGTCTCTGCCTTCCCCACGACAGAGGTGGTCCGACGAGGAGTGACAATTGCTCACTCCACAAATTAAAAAAGAATTAAAAAAATCAAAGACTTCTCGCTTTTGTGCTTACGTAATAGTTGAATGACCCCTAATATATCACGTCGGCACCTTCTGCGCCTTCGATTGGCAGTTGCATCGCTGGCGGAGCTTATGGCAGTAGTAGCAATCGCTTTAACGTTTAAAATCAAGTTTAAATTGATTGCTTAAGCTATTAGATGTGTCTTGTATGCAGCTCCAGTAATTTGTTTAGTAGTTTTATCGTGATTAGATAAAAATATGCTTTGTTTGTTAAGTGAGTGTCAAGCTGCTGAGCAATTTTAGTTTAACTTAATTAAATTTTGATATTGGTGTAAATGAATTCTCTCTAAGTTATAATCCATATGTATTTTCTTAATTAGTGACAACGGAGAACAATATTTGTATAGAATAAATTGATTACACAATCAGTCGGTGAAATTTGGAGTTTTTAATTAATAATTATATTAAGCCTAAGATCTTTATTATGTGTAGTTAGTGGGCTTATACTATACAATTAAAAATAGCGCCATCTTTCTTTACTACGTATAACAGCTTCATATGATAATAATTACCCACTCCACATTACAGGTTAAAATTTTGATTTATAAATAATTTTAGGAACATTTTTTTTCAGTAACTTAGAAACGTTATTAAAAACATGAATTTATCACTGCCAGACAATTTTGTTATTGACAATAATGTGCCCGATGATATTCTTTATAAACAAAATAATTCATTTCAACAATTTTATTTTTTCCATTGCAAAGAACATATTTCATTTTATTAACCATTATGATATTAAGATTTCACCGTAAACAATGAAAAACAACGATAAACGTAAACATATAACTTGAGACTGACGCCATCTTGAATACATGCGTCTATAACAGGCGCTTCCACAATGATCGCTATCTTTATTATATAGCCAGCGCTGCGCTAAACTATAGATATAGGTAAGTTATTCTATACATATTATTTTTAATTTACCCGCTTTTATTTCTAAATAAAATAATATTAAAATTACAGCTATCTTAACAAACTCTTTATATTTACAAAAAGTTGTATCGAACACATTGTTGTTAATAACAAAAATGTCTGGCAATAATAATTTCATGTTTTAGTAGCGTTTCAAAGTTAGTGAAAAACAAAACATTCTAAAATTAAACCATTGCTATCTCTTAGACAAATCGTTACAGGCAAGTGACAGTTGACCTAGCGACGCGACGCGATGCGTCATATCTTTTTTTTTTCTACAATACAGTGTAATATGAAAAAGTTTTAATACAAGTTGAAGATAGTTATGTTAATGTAAGTGGTAGAGATGATTTTTTAATTTTATTTTTACGTATTGTGGATGTGCAGAGTCTATGTATCGTAGGTTAGGTGTCGTAATAGAGAAAGAGAGAGAGACTGTATATAATGAAAGATTCAGATATTCAACTCAGTAAAAGTGCAGGATTTTGGAAATAATAACAGATTTATTACTCATGTCTATATACCACTAGTCTTAGCAACCACTATTACATCTCAATGTTTTTCGAATTAATTAAAAAAAGCAAAAGCCACTTTAGTATTTCATTGTATGATATTTTACCTAACAATATACTACGTCCGTCTGATTTTAACAAAGGCACAAAGGTATGTATTTTCTTCTTTTATCAACACTCTAATTTTATGTGTTTTAACAAAATTAAACTTTAACATAACACAATAACTAACAGTAATTATTATATTAATATATATTTATTTAAGGCCGATAGTGTCTGTAGTGTTGTGTAATAAAAAATGAATATTATTTATAAAGTGACTCTCCCATGACTGACTTGAAAATTATAGAATTCATAGCTATAAAACTCCAATACTAAAAAGTTGAAATTTGTTAGTTTGGATGTTCGGGGTAATCTCTGACACTACTGATCCGATTAAAAAAAATATCTCACTGTTAGAAAGGTATATTAGATTACTTTGTATATATATATTATATAGTATATGGGGCATGTAGGTGAGGGCCAGAGAAGCAACCCAGGGGATACCAGGAAGACATTTCTTGCCAATATAGTTTCGAGTCACAACTGAACCCGATAAGTTTCGCAACAATTGGGTTTTTTGGTTTTTTAAGATTTATAATATTGGAACCGGTAATAACCTATTTTGTGCAGACGAAGTTGCACGGGTCAGCTAGTATAATATAATATTGAATTAAATCAATATAATCTGTTTTACGACAAGGTAACTAGAAAAGTTTTGAGTATGATGGTGGATGGATAAAGGAGTAGAGGAAGACCGAAAAAGGTATGGATGGATTGTGTGAAGAATGAATTGTTTTTAAAAGGTGTGAATACTGAGATGACATCTGATAGACGAGAGTAGAAAAGGAAAATATGTTGTGCCGATCCTACCTAGGTGGGGTAAGGGTAAGAAGATGATGAATCTGTTTTACGACAAGGCACATGGAACACGTTGTATGTAGTTCACAGAAGTACAACTGAACATTACTAGTACTTTTGGTTATAATAAGGAGCAAAACTAAAATATTAGGTGAAAACTACAAAGCGTATGAAGTTATGTATTTAAAAATATTTCTTATATATCACGTTTCACTGTCATTAAATTCTATTTTAAACAGTATAATAATGACTTAAATATACTTCTTAACGCAGGAGCATTCCGTTATCGGACACGTAGTTAGATCCTGTAATACTGCGCGCTTTATCACTTGCCAAGAATAGCACCAAATCCGCTATCTCAACCGGGTCAGCACATTTGTTTAGAGCTGTAAACGTTTGTAGGTCTTCCCACGTGGCTTTTACGCCAGAATTAGCTAGAATATCAGTTTTAACTGGTCCTGGGCTTATTGTGTTCACTCGCACACCAAACGGTGCCAGTTCTGATGCAGCACAACGAGTGAAATGGTTCAAAGCCGCTTTAGACATACAATAGGCCGTGAGTCCAGGATGCGTTGGTGTGGCCAGACCGCCTATACTAGATATATTGATGATGTTACCTTTAGTTTCTATTATATGAGGGATGGCTAAAGTTGTTAGATGCACAATAGCTCGTAGATTCGTCGCCATGACTGCATCATATGATTCTAAAAGTTTTCCATCAATTAGACTGCCTGACTTTGACATTCCTGCGTTGTTGACAAGGATATCGAGTCTTCCGAATGTGTTGATAGTGGTTTTTACTATTGTGATTGTTTCGTCTTGGTTGGATAAATCTGCTTTGATGATCAACGGTTTATTGCCATTGGCAACGCATTCTCTAGCAACTTTTTCAAGTCTGTCCACATTTCTCCCGACTATAGCTACTTCCGCACCTTCGTTACTAAATTGGACGGCAGTTTCGGCTCCGATACCAGAGCTCCCGCCTGTGATAAGAGCTACTTTACCGTTGAAAGCCATGTTTACACTGAAACAACTATATCTGTAAACGTCGTTATGTTTATTATAACTATATAAATATGATGTAAGCTACTATTAGAATGATATACGATTTTTGTTAATACATTCCAAGCAATAATGAATATAAAAACAACTATGGCCTTGATACACGTTCGAATTGGAACTTTGGAATTTAATAGTTTATGTTCACAGTATTTACTCGTCTTTTTTCAATTGTATATGCTTTAGCATGCAGTTTTATCTAATGTCAAATGTCAAGCGTATTTTGGTAAGAATTATCTTCATTAGTTTATCAACCAAGGGAGGGAGTTCAATGGCATAAATCAATGTTAGCCGCATCTGAACAGCGACTGTGAACTTCCAGGGATAATTGATTTTAAGATTCATTACACGAACAACACGTATACTTATAAGATTGTAGTATGGAGAATAATAATCTATTGTAATTACTATATCAACTTTAATCGATTGATAACAAAATGTGACCTACGTAACGTAAGCCATATTCACTCTAGACTCTTTAGGGTGTAAATTAGAACTAATGTGTACTGACATACGCCTTTATGCTTCTAAGCTGAAGGTAATATGATAAGATACAGCAACAACACTTCATTCGATATGAATTATACTATGAAATGAAGTTAATACATTAGTTCAATTTATTCCAATGGTTTCTTATGAAAAAATACTATTCAGTGACGAAAATTAATAGATAATTAGGGTTATGTTTTTGCAATAATTTTGGGGTATGGCTAATATGTTTTCAAGTGCAGTTACGGCAATACTCCTAGAGCTGTTTGGTGGCAGGTTTTTTTGATGATTAGTGTTGTTAGTTTTTTTTAATCGGTACGTAGAAATCACCGATGCTGTGAATAGTAAGTATATTAGAATTGAAACAGCGATCTTTCATAGTGGTAGTGATTATTTCGGATTTTACATCATAACAATCGTTGGGTATGACAATTGTCGCCGGATGGACAACGAACGTCATTTAACTAGTGTAACACTGACCACGGTAGTATTCTTAGTAAGGAAAAACGGTAAAAAATTTTTTTGACCTTATCAAAATATACAAACTACATTTTTTGACGCCCATATAAAAAATTCTTTATCCCAAGGGATCATTCACGGAGAATTAATAATATTTGGTAAGCTATATAATCAAATTGATTTCTAAAAAGTGTTAAATCCTATGTTAAATGATTGGAAATAGTATCGTCATTTAGACACGGTTAAATAGTATTCGAAAAACAATATTTTCAGGCTATAAACTAACGATCTGAACGATACCCAAGTCAAAAATGCCAACTTGGTGAATAACGGACATCCTAATACTTGTACTGTGTTTTGAAATAAAATGTTTTGCATCCAGTGACCGAGAAAAGTGATAAAGATATAAAACTAACTAATAAACAAGACACAGTGACTTTCGTTGTCATATTTCAGAATCAGCTTATCAGCTTGAGATATGACAATGGCTACTGGTGATAACATGTAGATATCTCTGTGGTTGCTATTGTATTTAGCGTGCATAGCGCTTTGCACTATGTACAATATTGTAATTGGATCGGATGATATCCAAACAAGGTACTGGACAGCGCCTCCAACAACGTTCGGTAGGACGATGTTTGGTGCCATTGAAGTATTATGATACAGATATACTTGTTTCAGTATTGACATGGCTTTCAACGGTAAAGTAGCTCTTATCACAGGCGGGAGCTCTGGTATCGGTACCACAACTACCATCCAGTTCTGTAAAGAATACTATAGTCGGGAGAAATGTGGGCAGGCTTGAAAAAGCTGCTAAAAAATGCGCCGCAAAAAAACCATTGACCATCAAAGTAGATTAATCCAACCACGAGGAAACAAGCACAATAGTGAAAACAACTATAGACACATTCGGAAGTTCTTTGTCAAGAACGCAGGAATTTTAAAACCAGGAAGTCTAGTTGCACTGATGGGGGTTGAGTTGCCTGATTTTCTTATTTTTGATGACATAGGGGATGGGGTGATTACGTCAGCAACATTTATTTATTTAACCAGAACAGATTTAAAAATACTGTAACTGTTTATATTACCATGATAGGGGGGGATAAAACCATTTCCTACTTTTGCTTAACAGGGAGAGGGAGCGGTCAGAAATTACAAAAATTCTAATGTAATACTTGAACGGCCACTTATTCTATCCATTCAAGGCTAACCTGTATTTATTTCCTCAGACATCTGTATAGTGTAAATTCTCACACGTCTTCATTTTATTTGAACAGTTTCAAGACGAATGGATACTGTATAACAGTAAAACTATTAAACACTCAAATGATGTCGCTGGTTGTGAAAGAGTTCCCTCCTGACGAGGAGTATATGAAGCCTACAGGTATAACTACAGAGGATATAGCCAGACTACGAGAATGGCTCAATAGCCAGCCTCATTTACCTAAAGATCATATAAGAGGTTAGTTATTAGATAATACCTACTGTAATTCTAAAATTTTTGACTTTAAGTAATGCAACTAATTCATGCCGGCATATAGAACGCTACTGTCCACACAATATAGTTCTCTGACAGTTACCACTCACTTTTAAATGAATACTCAAATACAGACCAGACTAGGCCCCCCTCAGCAGCAGCTCAAGCCTAGGTCCGTACCCTCGGCGTGGAGCTCTTGAGTACGCTGCTCGCGCGATACAGTGACACAAAATCTTACATCACTGCGACAACATTACACATATTACCTCCACACACGTGCACGCATACACGCTTACACATGCAGGTGGAAGGGTTTTATTTTTTCTCCTTATCAAACTGAAATAGTTTAGAATATTATCCGATACGAAATATATATAAGGGTTGTTGAGGTATGTATGCTTGGTACACATATATGTTTCAACAACTCATATATGTATGAATAGTTAGTTTAGCTAAGATTAGCTCAGATAGGTCGCGAATTGCATGTATCAGGCAACAGCCAAAGCCGAGGTGTGCCGCGCACCCTTGAGCTAGTTGTCAAAGTAAAATCGGCTGAGTGCCTTAAGCGCTCGCCTTAGTAGTCCGGTGAAGCTGTTAAGACCTTGCTTGGTCAATAGCGTAGTCAGTTCGAAAAAAAAAACTCAAATACAGTGTTAATATTTTCTCGGCTAAGAATGATATTCATAACAAGAAAACATGTTCTTTGGAGATAATTGTAAGAATATAAAGTCTTTGCATTTTGCAGAACTTTTGTAGTCATGCCATTACATTGTCCTTTCGTTAGTCGTGAATAAGCCAAGACCTAAATCCAATTTAACCTTATCTTCATAGTCACTTTAAAGTATTGGTGGTCTGAAGTCGACTATTTTAATCATGTACCATTTAGATTAAGTTCGAACAGTTATTTCCATAACATAATTAAGTTAAGGTGTATCTCAAACTAAGGATCTAGCATGGCAAGGATCTATTGACATGACTTGATGAACAAGGTAATTGTATGACCGGCGGCACACTTGTTTCTTAGTTGGTAACTCAAAGTAGTAGTAAATATGTGTCATTTGAATTTGTAATGTATGTTGTGAATAATATGGTTGGAAACACACTGATCAAGGGGATTTTCCAATTCAGACCTCTGGAGTAGACTCTACTTATAACTATCCTCATATCTGCGGTCTATTATGTTCGGATACAGGTGAACTGCATGTTTTCTTGCTACCTTATAAACGTGAAATATACAAGAACATTATAAATAACCGACCCAATTAATAAAAGATTTTTAATTTTTGCTATCATCTTAACACGGGGTTAAAAAAATCGAAGATTTAATTGTGACACAATCAGAGGAAATTTGAAGGTATAATATTTTATAAAATTGCATTATTTTAAAAGACGGTATTGTTGCAGATCTTGATCTAATCCTAATATACCACCGATACGATCGCAGTATAGAAGTATCGAAACAACAGTTGGACAATCAATACACTTTACGGACGCTCTTCGAGTCTTTCTTTAAGGATAGAAGAATTGATGAGAAGATAGAAACATTCTTTAGAACAGTGTAATTTGGCTTTATATTAAAGTGAGATTTATATTCAAAATAAAATTTCGATCCAAGACAAAGTAGAAAATCGTTTGATTAACTTTCGGTTGTAAATGCGACGGCATATTTGGTCACTTTTCAGGACTCTAAAACTAAAGTAATTTGTGTTGGGACTTCAGAAGTAATAAATATAAAATTAAATATAACATCAGCTAATGTAATGCTGAAACGTGTAGTGGATAGATGTAGAATCAATAATCATTAGAATAAATTAGGGATATGTAAAATAAGATTTCTCCGGCAAGACGAAGCGAAGATTTATAAAATAAAGCTACTAAAAGCGATTGAAAGTGCTTTGATATGGAAACGTGACGTTTAATGATGTTAAAATATATTGACAACAAATAATATTTAGATTCAATAACATAAGGAAAGGTTGTGAAATATATAACGGGCCGTTGTGGAACCTTTTCCTAGCCAAATTTACACACTTCTCTATTCTTCAGGTACATATATGGATGTTATGATTATTTTATTTGTAATTCAAAAATCTTTTCAGATTGGTGACATTTTTACCAGCCCGTACTAAAGAGGGATACGCTGTGCTTTATTGTAGGATGATAGATCCTGACGTTAACAAATTTGATTTCGCAACGTCGATCAGGTATTGTTTTTTATATATAATTCGTATCTTCTTTTTATTGCAGCACTCCAAAGTAAACCTAGCATAATGTAATCAAAAAACTACGGCGGCCATTGAAAGTTCCATAATCTGTCAGCAGTCATTGCCGTGATTCCGGCTTATAACCCGCTTGGTATCTGAATATTTAGCGCTGATTCCGTAATGTGATAAACTAAAAGACCTTTGATTAAAGTGTTACATTGGGAAATCCTTTATAAGGACTTGAGTGTATGATACTTTGCACTGCCGCCAGGAATTAATTGAAAACTGACTCACTGGTCAGCCTGACCACTGCAATAAAACTGTTTGATTGAGGTTGTGCTAGACATTAATGATTAGGTGGCAGGTTCTTAGCTAATTGATTCCGGCGGACGAGGGGGGGCAGCCGGTGTGTACCCGGTCTGTCCCTCTATAGGTAGGAGCCCGGCGGTTACCTTCCGCCGGGCGGACCGTGGGGGCGGCTCTACAAGGTTGATTAGCTTGAACGATCCCTTGCCGCCCCCACAAAACGGTCTGTCGGTACACCGTGGGGTTTTAGTCCGTGCGACTCGGACATAACCCACCACCACCCCCGGGAGGGTGGCGTATCCAAAAGGGATTTCCCCACGTTACAAAAAAAAAAGACATTAATGATTAGTGTTTTTTTTCAGTGCCTTTGTTACTAGTTTCATTCATTTATTTATTTTAGTTAAGTAATCTATAAACATCAACGTATTTTAATTATAATATAAACTAAAAAGTATGAAGTACCAATATTTAAAAGCAAAACATGTTAAAGATATTTTTATGAAATTGTATCATTAATTTCATGAATACATACTTCTATATGGTTTAAATGTATTGTAAAATATCAATTTTTTTCAGTCACTTTCTTTAAATAAGTAAATAAATTATTAGACCATTTGTCACCACTTAAGGAATTTATTATAGTGATTACAAAATCGTCGGAGGAAGGAAAAAATAATTGCTCCGATAAAAATTGTCCTTATATTATTAGTATATCAAGTTTTGCGTCGTGGTATTTTAAAAAGATTGCACATTATATCTAGAAGCACTTGTTTTATAATCAGAAAAGGTGTTATCGCTTCTGAAATCCTGCGTCTTTAAAATATGTTGTGTATTTTTTCAATCTTGGCTATGTGTATCTTATATTGCGGACTTCATGCTACATTTGCAAACTCCAATGTACTACGGATATAAGCGATATATAACATTTTTAATGTGTCTGGTATTTTAAATGATTTCCCGAAATAAAGAAATAGGCCGATAAACTTCATATTTAAATGTTTAAGGTTCACGTGGAACAAATAGTAACAAATCTCTGTCGTTACAGTGAGACGTAGTAAGAGTCAACCAATTCCAGGCAGAATTGCAAAGTAATAAGCTATCAAATAATTACTATGGCGAGTTTATCATTAAAGCAAACTTTTTATCTTTAAATTTGCGCGTTATATTTTTAGGGCTATCTTTATGGTTCTCGATCTGTGGCAGTACGAAGAAGGGACGTGGCCTGGATTCTTAGTTATTTTCGATCTGTTCGGGCTGAAGCTTGGCATCTTATCCAAATTAGACATACTGAATATACAGCAGTTCGTTAGCTATTTCCCGGTAATTATAGATTATTTTTTATACTTTATAATTTCGGCATTTGACCACAAACTCATTTGTTCAAATCAAAATCAAATCAAATCAAAAATACTTTATTCAGTTTAGGCCCTAATAAGGCGCTTATGAACGTCAAAACTACCACCGGTTCGGAAAACAACCCAGTCACCGAGAAGAACCGGCAAGAAACTCGATTGGGTACATCTTTTTAACATATATATATATATTTCAAATACATTATACGTTACAATACCGTTTTTAGTGGATGCACAGAGAGGAGTCAATTCCAGACGTCACCATCGTTCACGTATTGATCCACTCTATAGTAGCCTTTCGACACTAAAACCCGCTTGACATGGTGCTTAAATTTACAGTCCGGCAAATCGGTAAATTAAATGATGTGGTTCGAGATGGTAAACACACTAAACCTAGAGGCAGTGGCTTTTAAGTGGAGTCAGAATGTATCTAAAGGTACTCCGACTCAGACGCAAGGATTTGAACCTACGTCGATCTATGCGGTATGAGCGGTGTCCGAACACGCTATCAACAGATATATATTATTTTATAGAATACTAAAGACCTGTCCAAACTTTGCACGTATGCAATACTTTAACGTGATGTATTGAGTTTCCAGGCGATTTAAAAATGTGCTATCCATTTTCTTGGTATTTTGACGTTTTCATTATCATAGCTTAAGACGCTTTACACTTTTTGAAGTAAACTTCTTAAGAGAGAGTTTCTTAAAAATGATGGGGTAAACACCGTGTCAGGTAAAGTATTGAAAACATTGGTTCTCGTCCGAACATTGAAGTTAAGTCACGTCGGATGCGGTTAGTACTTGAATGGGTGGCCGCTTGGGAACACCACGTACTGTTGGTTTTTTGTTGTATTTTTTAATGGAAAAGTTTCCCTGTAATAACAATTGCTTTTCATTTAGCTTTACAATATATCTTTCTTTTTTATAACACGCAAATACGGAAATCTATGATATATTCATAAATATTTACTAAAATTATATGCTGTAAAGGTCAGTTTTGATAAGCGTCGTTGCTTATTACAGCTAACATATTTAATTGGATTAATTAGTATACAGGTGAAAATGAGAGTCAAAATAAGGGGAATGAGAGGTACACTTTCTGTGGACGCGAGTAACACCATCCCCCCAAGATGAATCAGGATAATAAAGCAGATTAGTATATGGTTAGGATTAGTTAGAATCTAACGTGGACAAAATCATAGGCAGTTGCTTGTACGATGCGTGTCATAATTATGAAATGGGAAAACAATAATGTGTAATTAAATTAATTTGTATTTTATAAATTCCAAATCGTTTTAGGATGCGCTCCGAGCTAAATTGAAAAGCATGCATTTCCTGAACGCACCCAGCTTCATAGACCGCATTAGTGCACTCATAAGCGGTTTTATGAAGACAGAAGTTCTGGATCTGATGGCAATTCACACCGGTAATGGTGATTGCTTGGAAGGTGTTGTCGACGTGGATTCCTTGCCCATAGAAGCTGGGGGAAAATATAAAACTGTTGAGGAATATAGAGGTCAGAATACACATATATAAATAATAATACATATAATAAAGACCCAAAGCATATTACCAAAATGCCCGACTATGATTTTAAGTGCCATGTCAAGCGGGTTTTGATCTTAAGAGGCTGTTATAGAGTGAACTAATATGTATATAATGGTGATGTCTGAAATTGACTCCTCTCTGTGGATCCACTAAAAACGTGTAATGTATGTTAAATATATATTCCTATCTTAAAAAAAATAACCCTGATCGAGTTTCTTGCTAATACATGTTTATGGTGCATAGTTTGACCAACAAAGGAAGACGTTTAAGTTTAACTGACAATTATCACCATCATACAAGTATACTGATATTATTTGCTTACTTTATTATCTAACTAGGTTGAGATGGATGCTGAGGATTTTTATGCTAAAAGACAACAAACAGGCAGAAGGTCCTTCTGATGGTAAATGACCCATGGACAACTGCAACACCGGAGACATCACCCTTGTATTGCTGATCTTGAAGAGCGTGTTTCCCTTTTTGAAGAGACCCATATCATAACTTTGGGGTAATACCATACCGGGTAACCCTATCCCACAACTTCAGCGTACGCGTTTTTTTTATGTCAGCAGGATGCAGGAAGACGAACAGGTCGGTCACCTGATGTTAAGTGATCACCACCGTCCATAGACACTAACAATACCAGGGGAGTTGAAAGTGCGTTGCCAGCCTGTATTTGAGGGAAGGGGATAGGAGAGGGGAGGAGAGGTGGGCCTCCGGCGTTCACACTGACCGAACGAAACGCAACAATGTAAGCACTGTTACTTTACGTCGGTTTTCTGTGAGAGGGTGGTACTGCCCCCGACGAGTCGACCCATTCATGCTGAAACCAGTAATAGCTTCAGTGTGGCTCTACCGCCTAAAGGTTCTGGAGAACTTTCTACGGTTGTTGCTATTTTATTAGGTTTTAGAGTGTGTGGATGAGATACCAACCAGTTTTGGGAGATGCGAATTTGGAACATCGATGAAGGCACCTTGTCGAAAAGTTCTTAGTGTTAGTTAGTTAAAGTGTGTTAATGTTAGAGATGTAATTATAGTTTCGAATTAGTTATTAACTTATGTAGTAACTGGAATCAAATGCAAAGCAACATAGAAATAAAAACAAAACGCGTAATTACAAATGATAACTATAAACAGACAATTTTGTTACAGTTGAGATATTGCTGAAAATGCGAGCGAACGAGGAGTATTTTTTGGAGGAGAACAAGAAAAGAGTGAATGAGTCACTACGGCCTGGAAAACCGAAAACTATCACAGATATATTCGGCAGCGTAGAAGGATCATTCAAGCAACTTCACATCGACTAATTTATTACGATGTATATGTTTAAATTATAATTACAGTTATATTTATTTATTTTTAGTTGAAACTAGAGGGCCCGGCGGACATAGTCCCGCCATGATAATAAAAAAACCTTGACAAATTATATACCTAAGCTTTCTTCATGAACTACTTTCTCTACTAGTGAAAACCGTACGAAAATCCAATTAGTAGTTTTTGAGTTTATCGCAAACAGACAGTCGAGGACTTTGTTTTATTATATGTGGTGAAGCCGAACCAGTATTATGACCTTGTGAATGAGACCACAAAAAACAGTGATAGGGAGATATACCAGCAAAACATTTCTGTAACCTGCTGAAAGACCTTGGTTTGTCCAGATCTGCAGCAAATTCTACACTAGAACGAGTATCTAAAGATGCATTGGTAATGCATACTTTATACCAGATTTCGATGGGCAGGGAGAGAAACACGATTAGTGAAAGTTAGCATCGATGTACGTACTAAAGGAACTCCTTAAACATATACGTGATGATCTGTAAGAAAATTCATTACATAAGGCTGCGGTCATATCTGAACCATGCTAGAATTCTCTTCAGATGCCCAATCCATTCGTTTAAATATAAAATAGTGCGATGAGTCATCGATGCGTGAGAAAAAGTGTACACACATTGAAAACCCATCGCTTCGACTATTATACATAAACAATAGGGCCATAAAAATATCGAGTCTATGCATCCTTCTTTTAAAATATTATTGTTGTTATAAAACAGATTATGATAGCCTTCCGGTAGTCCGGTGAAGCTGTTAAGACCTTGACACTTGGTAATAAACGGATTTACAAACAAGCTGCATTATTTTTATCAGGGATCTTATTTATTTAATAAGATTAAAACCCATCCAAAATCTGGGAATACGTCAATTGGCGACGAGTTGTGGACATACGCGTGTGGATTGTAAACAAAACACATAATTATAATGCCTATTGGAAAGATTGGACCGTTTCAAGCGGGAAGTGACAATTGGAATTTGTATGTTGAACGGTTGGAACAATACTTTGTGGTGAATGAAGTTAAAGAGGAACACAAAGTGCCAACATTAATTACAGTGATGGGTGGGCAGAGTTATGAGTTATTGGTGACATTATGAACACCGGATAAACTAGCGGCAAAAAAATTTCATGAATTAGTCAAGATAATGACAAGTCTCTTACAACCCAAACTAACACCCATATTCCAAGATGTTACTTCAAACCTTCCTCAACCTCGGCTCATTCGAGGTTACCTCAAGGAGTACCTCGAGGAATCCTCGAAATCGGTATTCTTAGTTGCGACTCAACATGGTGTTGAGGTAATCTCGGGGATCCTCGAATGAGGTTGAGTCGAGGAAAAACGTCATTGTATACGTCATTAAATCATAGATTACAGTGTATTTTTTAATCTTTTCGTCTATGGTTACTCGAAACTTTGCAATTATCTGTTACTTTTTTTTATCTGCGTTACGTCGCCTGCGACCTTTTATTTATATTTGAGGTTTGTTGTGGTGTTGTGACAAATTGAAAGTCTGTTTTTGTTTTATATGTTAATACTTATCTCTATTACAAAATACATCTGGAAGACAAATATTTAGTGAGTCGGAAAAGTTGTCTACAATAAGTAAATAAAAGTCAAAATCAATGTCATATGTGCCGGTTGATCTACTATAAAGAAAAGAAACTATGCTGGTGGATGAGGCTTTATTAAAACTAACAGACAGAAATAAAGCATGTCATTGATAGTGACAATTTACCAGAAGACACCTCTCAAGGTAAATATCGAGTACTATATTTATTACATTAACGATTTACTGGAAGTAAATAAAATTAATTAACTAAGTAAAAGTAGTTTTCATACTTTGTTTTTAGAGATACTCTACATTGAGACAGCATGATTTAAATTTCCATCAGACAATGATATCATATAGGTACTTAATTATAGAGTATACCATAACATAAAGCTTGTTTTCTTTACCTAAGGATTAGATAGTAGTGTAATATGTACAAGTATATGATCAAATGCAATCTAATAGAATATGAGCCATATTAAAATGTTATATTTTTAATTTTACATTTTCTTGATTGCCATCTTAGTTGTAGCACGAGTAGTTTAACACATCTAAAACATATATCATATAATACATATATAGGTCCAGAATTTTAGTGCTTGTGTTTAGTGTTTGTGAAATAACTACTACATAATACGAAATAACACTACTATACTACATTGTTGTGATTGAAAATAAATATAATGTTTTTTACGTTTAAAGTGTGCAGAAAGTTTTTCATTTTTATAACTCTAAACTTTAATATTTCATTCCCTCAAAAATGAAGTACTGAGATATAATCATTAATTTGAACTAATATACTTTTTATTCCTCCTAGGTACTGCTAAAACTATTAGGTCTAAGGTTATAAATCAAGAGTTCCAAATAAAGATGATTAACTATGCATGCATACAAGAAAGGGAAGAAGAGCTGCACAGTCTAATAATCGAAGAGAAGTAGTGTTTGGTAAAAGCATCAGAGGAAATGTATAAAATTGCTGCAATAGAGTGAAGAAATGTAGAAGCGATACAATCCAATCAAACAAAACAAAAAAAAGCAGTCATATATATAAACCATTACATATAGAATAAATAAATTCATTCATGTGTTTTATTATTCAATAAATAAATTAAAATATAATGTATATAGAAGTGATAAATTTTCTGTTTATGTGTGTGATATTTTGCACCTTACTATATCTATGAAATCAATTTCATTTACTATTAAACTATTTTTCTACAATCCTAATTCCGTATAGATTCCTTTCCCCGTTGAAAAAACCATTAGTTTACTCTCAAAATAAAGCACTCCTATAGTAACTGTCTTGTGATGATGATATACAAAGAATTAATTGATATCATCCATTGGGGTAAGACGAAGCCTATATAACTGGGACAGATTATGTGAAACTTCTATTATATAATATAATATTAGAAATAATAATAAATGTATAGTAATATCTTATTATCACAAAATATTGATATTAAAGGATGAATGTGTCATTTTGATTTAAATAAAAGTATCACAATCAATGTTCAAAATCTCTTTTAATAAATGCAGCTCTCACTAGGCTACCTCGTTCAATGACATTTACATTTGTCACTGGTACCTCTTGCAGGTATCTGATAGGCTCAGTAATAATATTAATTGGTTAATAAAGATATGTGAAGGACTCCACAGACCTCCAAGCTTTTAGGAACTAATTCTAATGTTACAGATTGACTAATTTGATATAAATCTCCACATACAATCTGCAAAGTAAAAGCAAATGATATATATTTGTTTATGAACAAAGAAATCATATTTTTCTAAAGATTTGCATATAAACATGGTTTCACTTGTTTGATAATATCCGATTGCATAAAATCTCGACGAGATTGACAACTGAATTAAAGATGAAATGAGTAGACCTCTTTTACTGTTTTCAATTCTGCTGTTGATACAAGCGGCAACAATATATTCATGATAGTTTCTTTCCGAAGACGATAGCTTCTTTGGAATCCTTTGTAGGCTTAAATTCAATAGGGCTTTGTGTATCTCATAAAAACCTCCGTTCAGGATAATCGCATGGACTATCATAGACATAATTCAAATATAATTAGAAATCCACCCGTAAAAATTATCATAATATAATAATCAACTTTTATTTCCAATCGTGGACGTATGAATACAGTAAATAATGGCGTATATCTTCCACGAGTATTCCTTAAGGTAGGTCCCGACGTACCTTGAGTTTGACAGTTGCTTCCTCACCTTGAATGAGGAAAAATTTCGAGGAACGTCAAGTGGAGGAGATTTTTTGCAACTAAGAATACCAATTTCCTTGACTGAGGTTGAGTGGAGTAGAGGAACGTTCGAGGAAACGTTTTAGAATATGGGTGTAAGTATCTTAGCGGAACGCTATTATTTTAGAAAAAGAAAGCAAAGTGCTAATGAATCAGCCACGGAGTTTGTAGCTGAACTTAGGAAGTTATCTATGGGATGTGAGTTTGGCATGAATCTGCAATACAATTTACGTGATCAGTCAGTATGTGAAGTGTTCAGTGATACCATATGGCAACGTTTGTTCGCAGATGACGATTTGATTTGGGAAACAGCCGTAACATTAGCCATAATCATGGAAGCCACGGAGAAAAATGCAGCTATGGTAGAGAATAATTACAAACATCATTATGTTAAAAAACATATACATAAGGTAACGGACTGTGGGATAGTGTCCTCTAGTGGACGACAAACGGTGATAAGGGGGCTAGAACAGGACGTACGACCGAAACAATGCGGCTACAGTGCACACGAGTCTGTCAGGAGCCACAAGTAAAGAGTTCAAATCGCAAGTCACCGACAAGCTATACAAAGCCATCAACAGCATCGAAAATGACATCTGGATTACAATGTAACGTTTGTGGTCGGCAGCATGATTCGGCACGGTGTAAATTTCAGTATTATGTGTGCAGAGTTTGTAATGTACAAGGTCATCTCAAAAAGATGTGCCCAATGTTACAAAAAAGTATGAAAGTTTGTAGAAATATGAATAACGAAGTACAGGTGTTTTCGAGTGATGATAGTGATCACTATAATAAGGTAAAAACACAATTAAATGTTAATAATATTAGTTTTTGTAAACCTATTGTAATTAAGGTTTTAGTAGAAGGTAAATTAATTGACTTTGAGGCGGACACGGGGTGTGCTATATCGTGTATCAGTACGAGTTTATATTATAAATGGTTTTATAATGTACCGCTAAAAAAAGCAGACATTTTAATGAGTTATTATACAGGTGAAAAGAGTTCAACTCGAGGAAAGCTAACTCTGTCGGTTCAATTTAAGAATGTATATAAACGATTAAATTTATATGTAGTAGATAATGACAGAAAACCTTTAAAGGGTCGGATGTGGCTTAAATAATTAGGGTTTGAATTGAAATATATAGATTGTAGTAATATAAATGTATCTGTACCTATCACGATGAATGATCTCAGTGATGTTTTTTCGGAGGGGCTCGGTCGATATAAGATTAGAAACCCATCCAAAATCTGGGAATACGTCAGATAATCTAACGAAAACAATGGGTACAGAATCCCTCTAGCGACTGTGATGTAGAAATCCTAATGTGTAAATAAGCACAAGTAAGTTCACTAATGTGGCGCTTCTTTTGACATTGCAATACAGCTGTACTAAGATATTGCACAGCACCATCTTTTAGTGCAAAAGGGATTTAACAGGCACGTCACAGAGCGACTGAAGATTGTTAAAACATAAGGGAAAAGTGCAATACAACCACAGGGCATAAAACAACAAAATTATAAATGGTCGGTGCGAATGTAATGAGTTTGTTTATTTTTTGTCTTTGCGGGTATAAATGCATTTATTTGAACACAAACAGTATTTAATTATAACCGCAATAATAGTGTTATGAAATATTCACCATTTCTATTTCAAGGATGTGAAAATATCTATTAAAGTAATATATTATTACATATACATATAATAAAATGTTGTTCAATGATTAAACTGGATAAAACAAAAATAGTTGTATTATTTTATCTTTAATTTCCATTAATATATTTAAATTCAATTTCATATGTTTCAACCAAGTGTATATTATCATATGTAAGTATTAAAATTGTTATCATTTTATCTATTGCCAAAAAAAAGTGTAAATTATCAACTAGCTGACCCGTCAACTTCGTCTGCATCAAATCGGTTATCACCGGTTTCAAATGTATTTTTAAATGCGAAAAGTTTTAATAAACCTAAAACCCGATTGCAGCCACACCTACCGTTTCCAATTGTAAATCCAAACTATCAAGGGACTCACTTAAACATAATATGTTTGAGTGAGTCCCTTGATAGTTATTATGTTTAAGTATATACCCAGACGCTATGTGAGAAATCTTTTAAAATAAGCCTACAACCCGTTCGTAGCATCATCTACCGGGTTCAATTAA
The DNA here is from genome assembly GCA_015888305.1 of Antheraea pernyi. NCBI lineage: Eukaryota > Metazoa > Arthropoda > Insecta > Lepidoptera > Saturniidae > Antheraea > Antheraea pernyi. The sequence goes on along the minus strand of MU158873.1, from coordinate 813,456 downwards.
AATAAAAATTAACCTACATAATTTAGCGGTAATGTAAAAAAAGCTTGAGAGTTCTATGGATCCCCAATTGGAACAAAGTTCCTTTCCGTTTTTTGTAGACGTTTACTATACAGTCAGTATAGTTTACGTTATAAAATATCAAGTTGATAGAGTTAAATTGTAAATTAAACGGTAAAATATATTCATAAAATAAATAATGATAAATTAAACACTAAATGATATCATAACTATTTTCAATTTGTATTAAAACTTTTTCACACTACATTGTATTGAAGAAAAATATAAATATTAAAAAGATATGACCACAACGTGTCAATTGTCACTTGCCTTAACTATTCGTCTAAGAGCTAGCAACGGTTTCGACAGCGAATTCGAATAAGCCAGTTTTTTATATATCTTTATGTTCTTCCAAACAGCGTGCGGGCTACCTGGCTGCCGGTAAACGTTGCCTTTATTAGTGCATATCGTACCTGTACAGGCAAAAATATTGATTTTTAAATAATTTAGAATGTTTTGTTTTTCAGTAACTTTGAAACGCTACTAAAAAATGAAATTATAATTGCCAGACATTTTTGTTATTAACAATATAGAGCCCGATGATATTTTTTGTAAATAAAATAAGTATGTTCAAACCATGTAGAGATAGCTGTAATTTTAATATTATTTTACTTAGACATAAAAGAGAGTAAATTAAAAATAATATGTATAGAATAACTTAACAATAGCTATAGTTTAGCGCAACACAGGCTGTATGATAAAGACAGCGATAATTGTGGAAGCGCCTGTTATAGACGCATGTATTCAAGATGACGTCAGTCTCAAGTCATATGTCTACGTTTATCATTTCTTTTCATTGTTTACGGTGAAATCTCAACATCATAATGGCTAATAAAACGAAATATGTTCTTTGCAATGGAAAAAATAAAATGGTTTGAAATGAATTTTATTTATAAAGAATATCATCGGGCACATTATTGTCAATAACAAAATTGTCTAGCAGTGATAAATTCATGTTTTGAATAGCGTTTAAAAGTTACTCAAAATAAAAACGTTCCTAAAATTATTTATAAATCAAAATTTTGACCTGTACAGGTGTGATACGCATTAAAAAACATAACGTTAACCGGCTATCAGGTATCCTGAATCCTGTGTGGAAGGGCATAATATATTTTCATATTAAAGAACCAGCTTTTCTAAAATTCTCGTTCTTCCACCGTTGCTGCCTCTTATACTAAGGTGTCGCAAAAAAAGTCTACATTAACTACATTTTTTAATTTTTGTTATCCTGGAGAATTTATGCTGCATTTTATGGGACAAAAAGTATCCTAAATGTAACCTTGTTATATTTGGTGTCACTGTGTCAAGTTTTGTCAAAATTGGTTCAGTGCTTTCAGAGCGATACGTTTTCACATGGACACAAAGACAGACAGACAAAAATTGTGAAAGGATTATTTTTGGCTTTTATATCGATAACAAAGTCTACCCCGATCAAAATTTTCAAAAAATATTTAATGTACAGATTTGGCTTTGTTACTGTTTTATTATAGTATAGATAGAAGAAGATAGATAGATAGAAGATAGATAAAATAGGCTTTTTTTGTACAAAAATTTTAGCTTTGCCATAAGCTCAGGGAACTTTTAATCTAAATACACGTGAAAAACAGTCACAAAAAATACGACGACTTGGTTTTAATTAGCTCTTTCTCTGGTATAACTTTGTGATAATTGATTGATAATCGATCATGTAGCTTTACCATCATATGTTAGAACTCTGCGATTTGTAACGTAACTAGACTCACGTGAACTTATTTCATCCTTCGTGGTATTTAATTGCTCCTTTCGATACACGTATATAATATAGCACGTGATATATTTTATTACTAGTTATATAATTAGTGAAATGCTATATCACAACTGCTCTTTACATTATTATTTGCTAGAAACAATATTTCATCATAATATGCATCGCACAACGTTGTTCATGATGGCGTCTCGGACAAACTATGGAAAATCCGTCTGGCAGTCAACGTGTTAAGAAATGTTCTTTTATTATCACCCTGTGAGGGTAGACACAAAGCTGTAGCTTTCTCAGCGTATGAAATTTCCAGTACTTTGTGGTCTGGTGTATGTGATTGAGCCCTTTACATCAACAGTAGGACTCTTATAGGGTGTCATTATTATTTACTATGTTGGCTAAATGTAAGAGAAAAAAAATCAAGTATAAGTTCAAACGCGATAGAAGTGAAATTTAGTATTCCAACTAGTTTATAAGAGAATGAGATTAACACACTATGGAGGTGAGAAACATTAGTTTTCCGCATTATTTTCAAATATTTTGATATATATTAACAATGTCAATAATACACGACAAAGAATATTTTTTTAAGTGCGTGATAGTCATTACGAGACAACACAAAATAATGTGCTGTAAATTTCAACGTTTCTCTTACTTCGTCTCTTTGTATATATTTCGAGTACATTAAGAATATACTATCTCATTCTCTTACAGCCTTAAACCTATATATACATTTACAGTTTTTCGTTACACAATTTCGTTACATAAAATCTAATTTACACCGTCCCAAATTTGAACCTTTCAAATCAATAATACAGCGCCTTCTGTTATCTATATTAAAGAGATAAAAAAACCTACTAAATAAATTACAGAATTATGATTATTCCGTTGGTATTTATTATTTCGATTAGATAATAATATTAGAGGAGTAATGTATTGCTCTATTTTCATTTTTGTACAGATTCGTCGAATTACGTATCTCTCTCAGTGTAGACAGTGTTAATGATATTCAAATAATGTCATTTGCTTAATAAAATCTTTAAGACTGGTGGACAGAGTACAGTTTGAATCAGTGGTTCTGGAAGCATGAAATTTTCTAAAGGATTTCCTTGTATAGGACAGGTGAGCATTAAAAGAATTCTGAACATTCATTCCCCTAGAGGGAATAAATGCGATGTTAGTTGAGGTATCCGGGGATGGTAAAGTCCAGCGGACACATGATGATTTTAATAAGGGTATTTCTATTTCTTAACGCTTTATACTCTAAAAACGAATTATAAAATATGAGGTGTTGTTAGATTTGTCATTACCGTGGGAGTGGCTATAGAGTTAATAGACGTGTATTTTGTTTAACTTAATAAATAACTACTTGTTTAACTTATGTTCCTTTGAAATTAAAAATAGAAACATGCTTAACATAAAATGGAGATTAGGCCATCAATAGATGCTTTCTAGAAGAATATTAACACACATCTAAGCGGCGAGTAATTATAACCTAACCGTCATATACTCACTAACCCTGGCGTATGCTAACATCCTAGAAGAACTACAGAACCGTAGTAGTCCCAATAGAGATCTAAAAATATTAAAATTATAATTGATGGTTCACCAATTTTGCACTAATGACTTCCACATAAACGCGAGATATATGTAGACTTTTTCTTTTTCTGGCACTGTTTAAGAAAAACAATCTAACCATAGATTATTTTCCTGTAATTCTCGCGGTTAATACAGCGCGCGCCGAGATAAATGACAGGTGTTTTTTCAACTCACTTTACACTCATTATGTTATAGCCAATTAAACCACTTAGCTATTTTTTTTAAACCCTAATTTTCAAATAGGGGGTCATGTTTTAAAATATCTAGTCAAATATTTTCAACTATAATTTTATATTTATTTATTTTTCCTTTTTGTGATATTTATAGTATTTCTTTAAACTTATACTGCCAATAGTTTGTTGACCTGTGCCTCATGAGGTCTCCATTTGTTTAATATGGAGGTTAAACTCTCATGATTTTGAACAGTTAAATAATATCTTCATAAATTGTATAATATATTACGGTAAAGTTTTATTAAGTTCAATCCGTTGAGTAGTTTTTGTGTGAAAGAGTAAAAAGACATCCGGAGTTTTTGGCGGGATCTTGAAATGTTATGTAGTGGTTTTTATATTTTATTCATAATCTTGTATTATTTGGTTCTCTATTTTGTAATATTGGTAATGTTTTACGTAATATAACTTGGTTATTTTACACAAGTGAAGTGGATGGGATATAATACCACGGAGCATGGATTCTGACTTGGCACAAAAACACCCTGGAAAGTTATAACAAGACGGCCGCCATCTTGTTAGTTAATTTAAATGATCGTAAGAAACTTGTAATATTACCTATTCGACAATGGCTGTAATAAAGTAAAAGATTGTTTGCCAAAAAAAAACATCCACCCATCCTGATAATAATTTTCATTATATAAATGCTTATCATTAGTATAAAATTAGAACGTTGCAATACATTTTTTTAACATTTCTAAATTCTTATCGCAAGTTATTATCTCTAATCAAGTTAAAACTTGTGCATAATAACTAATTTATAGTTTATGAGATAAAAATAAAGCCTACGGATATGACTATTAACTAGCATCTCACCAAAAATTACATTCCATCATTCACTAAAATAGTAGTTAGGTAATAATATACAAATATTTATTTTTTAGTAAATCCAGGTCTAGTAGTAATGACGTCAATTGTGAAGAGTTTCCCTCTGGAGAAGGAATATAAGAAGCCTACAGGAATCACGCCAGAAGACATTGCCATACTACGGGAATGGCTCTGCATACAACCACATCTGCCCAAAGATTATATTACAGGTTGGTTATTTTTCTAAATGCAAAGTGTTGATAAAAAAACTGCATAACACCGACGGTCACCGTTACTTATGGACTGTACTGTACTTTCCATCAGGTAACGTGCAGTCACTTTGCCGAACCAGTTTAAAAAAAAAAAAATAATTGAACTGAGGCTGAGAAATATTTATTGTTGTACTCTTTGTTCGACTTATGTGCTTAGAGGACACAAAGCGACGTTCACCAAAGTCCAGTGCGTCTAAATTTATTATGGGTTCACTAACTATGGGCTATCTTCACTAACTTATTATTATATCTCTCTCAACATCCGTTCGCCTCGCCCGATCATACTTTTCGGAACGCTCTCGTCACGCAATCACCAGCCTACTCCCCAAGTCAAGCGTGCGTAAAGAAGATTTACAATACATCGAACGTATTTATATATAAAATACCAATTTTGTAAAATCTCACGTGAGATTAGGAGAGGGGAGATGGGGTTAATATAAAACTCTCAAAATTCCAAAAAATTCTCAAAAACACCTCATGTAATAAATGGAAATATTGAAAAGATCTTTCTAACGGTTGACAATTACTCCACTGAGTTTAGTTATTTATGTTGTCTTTTTAATGTGTTAATAAAAACAGTGTTATAAACAGGAATAGTTTTGTACTGTATTGTGAACTGTGGATTTTCTATACTATGTGTATCACGCTCGCGTTACCTGCTAGCTAATGTGTGTTGCGTCGCCGCTATCTGCACGCTAATGTGTTACGCCTGCACTATACACATACTACTGTGTGTTATGTCCACGCTATCTGCATACTAATATGTGTCATGCTCGCACTATCTGCGCGTTAAAGTTGTATTGCTAATTTAATTTGTTGTTGTTATGTTGCGGTTGTTTTTATCCGCTCTAGATTAGTTAATTAACTTAATTTGCCGGTAATCAGTCTGAAAATTGTGGTTGCTGTTCCTATATGACGATTTAGTGACAGCTCTAATCTTTATAACCTTGAGTTATTTGTTTCAGATTTAGATTTAATTCTGTGCTATCACAGCTGCAAGAGGGATTTAGAGATGACCAAAGAAATTATAGATAAACACTTTACGCTAAGGACACAATATAATGCTTTATTTAAGGACCGATGTTTCGACCACAAGATGGAGATAACTTTTAACAAAATGTAAGTGTATATTTTCTAATACATAAACTCTTTCAAACGATGCGGGTAGATTCATTTGAGGCATTCTCGTTGCGTCTATAAAATTTTGCTATGTTAAATCTCTTACATTTTCAGGAGTATTGCTTTAATTGATAAAAACAATATGTGTAGATAAAGTCTTGTTCTACTTTTTACTGCACTAATACCCCCGAGCATTGTCAATATAATTTCGCAAAGTTTGTAGTAAACGAGGTTTGCTGAAGCAACAAAATATTTAACACGTATTTTTATCGAATAATAAACAATATCTTTATTATTTTTAGTTTGTTCAGACAATTGACAGGTCGAGAGAATGATGGAGAGGCTATATTCTACACTTGTATGCTAGACACAGATACACAGAACTTTGTGATGCAAGATTCCGTGAGGTATGTACATATAATTTTTTGAGAATATTCTAGTATACGCACATAATTTTAATATAAAACTGATATTATGTGCGTACTTATATCATCTTGATATTTTATACAAAGAGATAAAAACCAAGTTAAAGTAAATTTTATAAACACTTACGTAAATATTATGTTATTTCTTCGTGAACATATGTAGCCGAAACCAACACGGCTTCAACTGGCAAATCTTACCACAGAACAAATCTATCGGCATATACAAAACTAGCTTCTGTCCGCGACTTCGCCCTTTCAAATCGGACTAGTAATTCCTGAGATTAGCGCGTTCAAGCAAACAAACTCTTCAGCTTTATAATAGTAGTATAGAAGTGTAGATACAGATATCAGTATAGATTCAACTGTATTTTTTAATAATGTTTTGTTCGATACTTATTTATTTAATCTTTATTGTACGCCGATTATACACATATATTATAAAACATTTCCAGTTATATTATTAGTAGAAAGGGCGGCCTTATTGCTAATAGCAATCTCTTTCAGACAACCTTTGGATGGATATGTTCCATGGAGTATTATTTATTTAATCTTTATTGTACGCCGATTATACACATATATTATAAAACATTTCCAGTTATATTATTAGTAGAAAGGGCGGCCTTATTGATAATAGCAATCTCTTTCAGACAACCTTTGGATGGATATGTTCCATGGAGTATTATTTATTTAATCTTTATTGTACGCCGATTATACACATATGTTATAAAACATATCCAGTTATGTTATTAGGGCGGCCTTATTGCTAATAGCAATCTCTTCTAGACAACATTTGGATGGATATGTTCCATGGAATAGAGTTGGGGGTATTCTGGGTGTATAAGTAAAACAAAAACTAGTTAATACCACTTAAGTTAGCGGCACGTACACTGTAATATACGTATAAAACATATTTTAAAATATAAATAGTATATAGACTACATGAATATTAAATAAAACGTAGTACCTATAGTAGTACATATATATACATAAGCGATATTTTAAATAGACAAATACTTCTTGACCGACTTTTTAAAAATGCCCGTCGTCTGTTCCTATCTTATAGAAACCGGTAGAGCATTCCATAGTTGGGCAGCCTGAACTGTGAAGAACTTTGCGCAAAAATTAATGGAATGAGCGGGGACTTCTAACCTTACATTATCCGATGACTAGCATGTTACCGTGACTAGCAATGGTTTCCAGTTGAAAATCAGTGACAAGCATTTCCTAAAACATACCATTGTATTTGTTTTTTCTTTAATCCAATTTTATTTATCAGGGCAGTTCTAATGGTCTTGGACCTATGGCAGTACGAAGAAGGTACTTCCCCTGGACTTGTCATCATTTTTGATCTGAAAGGATTTAAGCTAGCCCACATGTTTAAAATGGATTTGGGGGTCGCACAACAGTTCTTCCATTATTTGGAGGTAAATTTGTAACTTTAGTGATGCACAACTTCTTTATTATTGGTGATATTTTAGTTAATAAAGCCAGTTGTTAAACGAGAAGTTGGGATAAATTACTTCTTGACTCTTTTACGCTGGTTGAGGATGCGTTAGTAATTTTAAATGACGAGAAATTCGTAATCCTAGGTTTAAGCTTTTATAACCTCTATATGTAATATCAAATATGTGTATTTAAAAACTTTATTTAGCTATTTCTGCTATCGTAAAATAAGTGGTGTACTCCGTGTCAAACTTTTTGATTGCTCTGAATATAATAGTTCGGCAGAATACAATTTTTTGTATAAATACGTATATATCTATAACATCAAGACAGCTTAATCTATACATATAAGAATGCAAATGTAAAGTGTCTGTACTTGTTAGATTTTTGTAAAAAAAAATGTTTCATGTGTCAAGGAATTAGTAATTGTAACATATGTAGGTAGATATAGATAATGTCATATTATAGCGTAAGTAGTTTTAACTTGTCATCTTTCTCTCTCTCCGAGAATATACGGCTCGCAGTACGGTTGAGTTTCCTTGAGCTCCCTAAAATAGAACCTTTTGGACATTGATGGTGGTAGAGCCACACTGAAACTATTACTGGTTTCAGCATGAATGGGTCGGCTCGCCCGGGGTAGTATCACCCTTTCGTAGAAAACCGACGTGAAGTAACAGTGCACGCATTGTTGCGTTTCGTTCGGTCAGTGAGAACGCCGGAGACCCACCTCCCCTCCCCTCTCTTTTCTCCTCTCCCTCTCCCTCCCCTAACCCTTCCGCCCAAGGGTGCCAACGCACTTGCGACTCCTCTGGTGTTGTTAGTGTCCATGGACGGTCGTGATCACATAACATCAGGTGACCCACCTGTTCGTTTGCCACCTATGACATAAAAAAAAAAAAAAATTATATCACTGGCGACAGAAAGATGACAACTTAAAACTACTTACGCTAAAATATGACATTATCTATAATTCTATATCTACATGTTACAGTAATAAAATACATTTCAATCATTTTTAGAAATATCGGTCTGTCTGTTTGTTTAAGCATGTATCACTGCTAAATTGCTCCGTTAATGATAAAACCTCTCAAAGGAAATTATAAAACATATCCTCGAGTAACATTGAGTCTTACTTTCATTAAAATCGGTTCACTCTATGAAAAGTTATTGTAATTTTAATGACGACATGATTTATGTACCAGAGCGAAGTGGATAAGTAAATGGACTTAATACATTCAGGTGATTTTATTAATAATTGTTTTTTAAATAAGATTCCACGCGGACGAAGTCGCGGGCACAGCTAGTAATAAATAAATGGCTATTTTAGATTCTGATGAGAACATGTTAACTTTGTTTTATATAACACGAACTTACGAAAATTTTAAGAGCGGCCAGATAGGAGACTTTGTAATTAGGGAACGATGGCGAAACTTATAATTTACGATATTGTGATATTAAAATCATGATTTGCCATTTTGAGAGCTGGGTCTTAAAAAATCAGCCGAGGGGTTAAATAACATTTATTTGCTTCTTTCAGAACAATATTTCGAAAATTGTGACGTCGTGTACTATAATTCGTGGGGAATTTCTGTTCACTTGATAACATGAATTAATTATTTATTTAGCTATTAAAATATATTATTGAACATGAATATTGAACATATAACAACTTGAACATAAATGTAAATATTTGGCCTTTAGTATATTATATGCAATCGAGATATGTGATTATTTGATTGTCTCATTTGATGTCTACACTATATAACCTCATTCTGAAAGATGCTAACAATAAAATTATTTACAGCAAGCTATGTTGGTGCAATTGAAAGCTATCCACTTTCTAAACGTACCTTCGTTTTGGAAGTACATGATGAGCGTTTTGAAAAGACTTGTCAAGTCTGAGCTTTTGGATATGATCCACATACATCACGTCGGATCTGATACGTTGGCAGAGTTCCTTCCCGTTGAGATTTTGCCCAAAGAAGCCGGTGGGAATACGAAAACTTTCCATGAATACAGAGGTAAGACACATTTTTTTTTATTATGTGTAATTTAACAATAGAAACTTAAAATATTTCCTTAGTGAGAGCACAGGTCGATGATCAAAAAACTTTTTGAATAATTTAGCTAATTCCTGTATTATTTTGCGAGCAGGTTCTAAAAAATAATATTAAAAAGGTCAAATAACGCGGCAATAGCTTCCATTTTAGTAAAAAAAAACTAAAATGTAAAATAAATATTTTAAATTATTGAAATAGCTTAACAATCAATTTTTTTTATATAGAAGGCAAACGAACACGTTGGTCACCTGATGTTAAGTGATCACCACCATCCATAGACACTAACAACACCAGGGGAGTCGAAAGTGCGTCGCCAGCTTGTGTTTGGGGAGAGGGAGGGAATAACGGACACACTTATGTTTTTGTAATAAGCTCATAATGTAATGATCTGATGTCTTTGTCCAAGGTCTAACCTAACGCTTTTAATAAATAGAAATAGGCATACAGGTAATTGCAAGACTTGCAAGATTCTTGCAGCAAGACCAGGACAGGACTTAGAGCGCAATACCAAGATCAACACCAAGATCAGGTGTATTGATGCAAGACCAAGACCAAGACTAAGCCAAGTCTCGTCTTGCATTTGGGCAACACTAGTACATAGATACAAACAACACCAGGGGAGTCGAAAATGCATTGCCAGCCTGTGTTTGGGGAAAAGGAGTGAGGGGGAGAGGAGAGGGGAGGGAGGTGGCCCTCCGGCGCTCTCACTGACCAAGCACTGTTACTTCACGTCGGTGTTTCTGTGTGTCGGGTGGTAGTCCCCCGAGCGAGCCGAAACATTCATGCTGAAACCAGTAATAGCTACAGCGTGCCTCTACCACTATGATCAATTCTTATACTCTAAGATTGGCAGTAAAATCAAATGTTATTAACTTAATACCAACTTGGTAGTTCTGATAAAAACACAGCTGTTTACTTTCTTCCAGTTAATAATTTTAAATTGTAGTGTTTGATAAAATTAAAATTTAAAGCATGTCTAACGTTTTCACAAACATATATTTTGTTGGCCAATCTTTATCTTATTTTATGGTTTGTTCAAAATAACAACAACTTCTTACGACGTCTTCTGTAGGCAAGATTCAAGTAACTAACATATCGATTTATTTATTTATCGTCATATAGATGACGCACTTTACAGGAATAGTACTTTCTTTTCTTGGCAGCCAATCTTCTAGATTATTCCTGTCATTGTCAAGTAGATAATAATATTACAAGTGGCTTATGATCATTTGAACGTTCTATTTTCAATATTTCTGTGGCGTCTCAGAATCCATGTTCCGTGGTATTATTTCCCATCCATCTCACATGTGCATAATAACCGAAATATTGCAAAATTTAGAGTCAAATAACGCAAGATTATGAATCACTACACATTATAAAACAAAATCCTCTGCCACGTTTGTCTGTCTGTTCGCGATAAATTCAAAAACTTCTGAACGGATTTTTCATCTGGTTTTCACCAGTGGATACAGTGATTCATGAGGAAGGTTTAGGTATATAATTTATCTAGCATTTTTTTATTATCGATACGGGACAACGTCTTCCGGACCCGCTAGTAAAATATATAATCCACATCATGACTGATTGAGATACTGCTAAATATTACTTCTATCGAGTTGTAAATCAAAATTTATTTGGATTTCATATAAAAACTAATGATTGCCTAATATAATGTTAAATAAGTATTTTGTGCCTATTATTAGAAAAAATACATGACAAAATTGAACCGACCGCATTGTTACAGATGAAATGGTATTAAGAATGAGAATAAATAATGATTATTTCGTAAAGGAAAACAAGAAACGTGTGACTGAGTCACTCAGACCCCAGAAGCAAAGGCAATAAACTCACAAAGGTTTTAGTTTTTCATTTAATTAAGTTATTTTGTTCCAGCATATAATACGTATTCAACACCTATAACTAAGATTACACTTATATTGAGTATGTTCTTGATAAATGCGTGTATTGAACTATCCTTGTGTAAATCACCTTGGGGCTTCGAATAAATTAAATAATTAATTTGAAGGAATGTGCATCGCAATTTACATTTACTTTTGTTAACATGTGATTTTTTTTATTTGTGGAAATTTGTACTTACGGCTTAAATATTATAGATGAGTTACAAGCATTCTGTTTTTTTATTTTATATCTCTCAAAATAAAAATTTATCTCTTTTATGTCTCTCATATGGAAACACTGTCGCATAAGAAACACCTAATGAATATTATAAATTACTGTGCTTACCATCAGGCATAGTGCAGTCACTTTGCTGTATTACAATAAAAAAACCGTAATAATAATAAGAAAAATGTAAAACAGCGCCATCTCTTATTTATTGCGTGTAACCGTTACATATGATAATAATTACCCACTCTACATTCAATAACCACCTTATCCTTATAGATGGAAGTAATATCATATAATAATTAAAAAATATATATTCTCTTTGTTTTACGACACATGGCATATTGAACACGATATATTATTATGTAGTTCACAGAGATAATAAGTAGAGCAACTAAAATGTTAGGTTAAAACTACAGAGCGTATTATGAAGTTATGTATTTAAAATATTTCTTACAAAGTTATATAACACATTTCATTGTCATTGAACTTTATTTTAAATAACATATATAATCACTCAAAGTTATTCGTTAACGGAGGAGCATTCCGTTATCGGACACGTAGTTAGACCCTGTGATACTGCGCGCTTTATCACTTGCCAAAAATAGCACCAAATCCGCTATCTCAACCGGCTCACCACATTTGTTCAGAGCTGTAAACTTTTGTAGGTCGTTCCACGTGGCTTTTGCACCTGAATTAGCTAGTATATCAGTTTTAACGGGTCCTGGGCTTATTGTATTTACTCGCACACCAAATGGCGCCAGTTCTGAGGCAGCACATCGTGTAAAATGGTTCAATGCCGCTTTAGACATACAATAGGCCGTAACTCCAGGATGTGACGGTGTGTTTATACCGCCAATACTAGATATATTGATGATGTTCCCTTTAGCTTCTATTATATGAGGGGTGGCTAAAGTTGTTAGATGCACAATAGCTCGTAGATTCGTCGACATGACTGCATCATATGATTCTAGAAGGTTTCCATCAAGTAGACATCCTGGTTTTGACATTCCTGCGTTATTGACAAGGATATCAAGTCTTCCGAATGCGTCGATAGTTGTTTTCACTATTGTGCTTGTTTCTTCGTGGTTGGATAAATCTGCTTTGATGATCAACGGTTTTTTGCCATGCGCAGCGCATTCTGTTGTGACTTTTTCAAGTTTATCCACATTTCTCCCGACTATAGCTACTTGAGCGCCTTCTTTACTGAACTGGACGGCAGTTGCGGCGCCGATGCCAGAGCTCCCGCCGGTGATAAGAGCTACTTTACCGTCGAAAGACATGTTAAGACTGACAAAACTATAGCTGTGGGCGTTGTTATGTCCAACAGCTTTATTATAATTAGATAAACATGTGTTAAGCGACTGTCATGATGATATGCGACTTTTTTAGTACATTCCAAGCAATAATGATGTCAGACAACATATACACACCCATGACCTTGTAACACTTTTCAATTGGAACTATTAAATTTGAACACGTGTTTTTTTTAACTTTATACGTTTTAGCGATATAGTCTTACCTAATGTCTTATAACAAACGTATTTCAGTAAAAATCATCAGTGAACGTGTAGGGATTATTAATTTTTAGACTCATTATGTGAACAACACTATTATACGGTTGTAGTATGAATAATAATAATCTATTGTAATTACCATATCAACTTTAATCGATTGGTACCAAAATGTGACACCCAACATAAGACTTGATTCACTTTAGAGTTTTTAGGGTGTAAAATAGAACTACCGTGTACTGACATACGCCTTTATGCTTTTAAGGTGAAGGTATTATGATAAGATACAGCTACGCCAACACTTCATTCGATATAAAGTACACTATGAAACAAAGTTCATAATTTACTTCAATTGATCCCAATAGTTTATTATGAAATAGTACTTATTCGGTGGTGAAACTCAATAGATCATCTAGCGTTCTGTTTTTGCAGTAATTTTGTTTTCAAGTGCGATTACATATTCGATAGATGTTTGCTGACAGTATTTTAATTGATAGATTCTAGACGATTACTCGTGTTAGTTATTCAACCTGTCTCGTTAAAATCACCGATGCTGTGATCGGTAAGTGCATTAAAATCATAGAATTATGAAACCGCTTACACTTACGAACGCGCGGGTTTGCTACTCTATGATTAAAATCGAAAAAGCGATCTTTGACAGTGGTAATATTTATCTCGGATTTTATATCTATTAGGATGAGGACAGTATAACATCCACTCGCCTTTGAGGGGTCTAACATCTTGACCTCTCAGATCGTAGTCAGGGTCTCTAAGGAGGTGCCAACATCTGTCAGGGGAGCAGATGTAATGTCGATTAGGCAGCTATCCTTGCTCCTCAGCGAAAAGGTGTAAGAACGCACCATCTGACTTTATTCCGTGCGAATCGGACATAACCCATCCTCAGCTGCCCGACGCGATGGATATCCTTTAGGGATCTCCCCATGTTAAAAAGTATGATGATAATATGACGACATGACAACATAAGAGACAAACTGATTGGCTCGCGAACGTCATACGTGATACATTGGCTACAGTAGCATGCTTAAGCCAGGTTGCGTTCTGGTATTGAGTTATAAGTCAATTAATACGCTCGTCACAGTAACTGTCGATGGTATACGATGGTGATGATATCTCATACGCTAGCCGTATTTGGATACCGCGTTGATGGACGTAGATTCGAATCCTTGCGGGTAAACGAAAGCTTTTGGTGAAGAAAAACATTATAATAAAATCGTAACACGGTGGTAGGGCTTTTTATAGTCTTGTCTGGTTAGCTACCTTCAAACTGAAAGGGGGCTATTCAAGTATTATGTAAGTACTGATGGGGGATGAGAGGGTCCTTGGTTTGCTTATTCTTGATGACGTAGGGTTGGGAGGTCTGGATGGTGATTACGTCAGCAATGTTTATTTATTTAACCAGATCGGATTTAAAAATATTTACAGGTACTTATAAGTGTATAAGTAAGCATGGAAGCGTGAGAGCATCGTTTACTTTTACTGAGCAGGGGGAAAGGGCGGTCCGAAATTACAAAAAATCTGCTTCCGTAATACTTGAACCGCCCCAAAATCTGTTGCCGAGCACGTATACGTGTTCTCCGGCAGCGACACTTGAGAGCCATCCCTCATGTAGGCTTATCGTGTTTACCTTCTTAGACCACATCATCATTTAAATCTGGTTGTGATTAGCGTCAAATACTGAAACCTACAAAGGATAAAAAAAATCGGTATTAACTAATTGAGAATATGATAGCGGCGACTGACGATTGTATATAGATCACTCGCTGGTCACTGTCCTTTGTAGAATGCTTTGCGGTTACCATTAAGTTCATACAGCGCCTTCACGTATGCCACAAGCAAAATCTTTCTATAATTGTCCGTTCTAAATTGTAAACGTCCATACTGGGACATTGGAAACGCCTACATACCAGTTACCACAATGGCGTTACAAAAATAATTCGTTACAATTAGATGTGTAAGTACCAACATTAGTTTCTAAGCTGTGTACATATTAACCAAATGGACATTTGTCTGAAACAAAAGATTTTCTTATTTGATAATTGGATCGAATGATGTCTAAAAAACTGCTGGCCAGCGCATTCAACATAATCTTGGCAGCATCATGTTAGCCTGTGTTTATTTTCTCAAACCTCAATATAGTTTAAATCTTCACAGGTTTCCATATATTTCTTTGACAGTTTCAAGAAAACAGGATACTGTATAACAGTAAAACTATTAAACATTCAAATGGCGTCACTGGTTGTGAAAGAGTTCCCTCTTGAAGAGGAGTATAAGAAGCCTACAGGTATAATTCCTGAGGATATAGCCAGGCTACGAGAATGGCTCAACACCCAGCCTCATCTACCGAAAGATCACATAACTGGTAAGTTATTTGTGTACACTCTAATTTTAAAGTGATCGGCCTTAAGCAATACTCATGCATCAGCTTATGCTAGTGCGGTGAACACTAATGTCGATGAATTCTCATAATTTTATTATCATTTATCATCAGCAAAATGTGTAAATATTTCTACTTCAAAAGATATCTTATAGCCACATTTGTTTACTTTACATTAATCTATAGATTTCCAAAAGTAACAATTTAAGAAAGTGTTTGTATTGAAAACGAATGTAGTTCCGTCTTTACATTGTCATTGTCATTCCGTCATACACGACTTTAAGTAAAACTTTAGAAAATGAGTTTATATTTGAAACCGTTTGTATAGTGGGTTCAGAGTCTGAAAAATGTGTTGTATTGATCCTACTCTGCAGGGGTTGAATATTTGTGTTTTTTTTTCCTTTTTTTCTCGAACTGACTTCGCTATTGACCTGGCAGGCTGTGACCTGCACAGCTTCACCGGACTACATCATTTGTGTTATTATAGTGTAACCGTTTGTGATGAGCCTTACCACAGTTATCAGCATCGCAATCAGGTGCGATACAAGATACCCTATTATAACGTGATACTAAACACTTAAAACAAATACCACAACGCTTAACATATCTCCACCTTACTTTACCTAATGCTTTTTTAAACTATTACAATTTGTAAATATATGATTACCTACATGACAAAATTGACATTTATCAACATTCTTTATACAATTATTTTCGCTCTGTACTAACATAGAATGTTCACTATATTTACGTTTTGACTCATTATGAACTAAATAAAAGGATACAGCGGATTTCGAAATATTCAGCGCTTCGTGACTTAAAAAATCCGACAGTATTTCCAGCCTAGTATTCTTTTTTCTTCTAGTTGCGTGTAACCGTAGTCAGGTCACTTGGCAATTAATACTGGAGGTAGCTTAGGGAGAATCACTGACATGATTCTGTATCCCTGTAGGTATTCTTTTTGAGTCACGGCCTGGATAGCTGCCACATAATTCTTTATTTTAACAGAAAATTAGATTATATTTTATTTTATTTATTCGGGCTCAACAACAGAAAACAAATTACACAAAATGTACATTAATAATAATAGTTTACAGAACTATTTTTTTTATTGTAGCACGGCAAAATGACTTCACTGTGCCTGATGGTAAGCACAGTACAATCCAAAAACAATGGCGACCACCGAGTGACACAGTATCCATCGCCGGTCGCCGTCGGTATGCCTGCCTGTGAAAGGCTGGATATGCACAGGCTGATCCCGAAACGCGACCCGCAGAAGCGAAATACTATGACGGGCTTTTTCGCCATATATATTGTGGTTGCGACCCAGTCGGGCTGTAAAACCCTACCACCCCGCTTTCGCCATTGCTTCGTCCGTTATCCAGCGGGGTGCACCACGTGCAGGTGAGGTTGGCTAGGGTGTCTCGAGCCTTCGATGTTATTCGACACCCCTTACATCCCATAAATTTGTTTTTCTATTAATGTTGGGCACAACATGTTAAAAATAATGAAGAATAACAAAAAAAGCATTATGATAGTTACTAAATACATTTTATAAAATTGTATAGATAATAAACTAAAAAAAAAGAAAAAGATTATGATATTTACTAAATACAAAACGGTTGAATACTTTTACTATTACTATTGTTGCTTGTATCTCCGTAAAATATATCCACATCCCTTGCGTTATTATTGTATTCTCTACACATTCTGTATAATGGATTATAGTAAGAGACATTATTTGAGCAATGTGGAACCTGAAAGATATTTTGATTTCGGCTAGCTCTTGTGCTTATTGATAGTTGGCTTAACAACTCTGCTGTATCCCTTTTGAAATTAGTTATTTTGTGTAGGACTGAATAAGAGGTGAAACTACGCCTGGATGTGAGTGTTTTGACCCCATAGTGATTTAGCCTAGTTTCATACGATGGTAGTTTGCGTCTTAGTCCAAATTTTGATGCTAAATAATGTACAAAACGACTTTGGATAGCTTCGATCCTGTCTTTTTCTGTAATTACTTTTATAAGAGATTGCGAAAAGCATACCGGGCATCCATTTTTTTATTTAGATTTAGGTGTGTATCTTTCAATGATTTCCCAAAGAATGTTATAAAATTTGTGCAAGAAATCACCCACACTATATTCACTGTATAGTGACCAAGATATCTCCGATAATTCTTTATTACAAGCAGCAAAATCAGTTCCTCGAAATCTATATCTAGTATTATTATTTTATTTTAAACCGTCATTCATGTAGTCATTATGTGTTTCTAATCATAATATAATGCTTGGAAATGTCATATTATATTGTTCCGTGTGAATCTACAAGTTACTAATTTGAAACAATGAAAGGGGGGTGATGTATATCTGGCTGACTCAATATTTGTGTTTCTAAGACTTTAACTGGTACTTTTGGACTATGAACAATGAGATCTAGTGTTCTTCCAAGATTATTATGAATTAGATTTGATTGCGTTAAATCACATCTGTCCATAAAATCAAAGAGAACCCTGGTCTTGTGGTGGAGGGTGCTTGAGGAGAAGGAGACCTTATCGGACCACCGATACATCAGATTCGAGGTCTCCTCCTCCCAAGCCGGAATTGGCACCCGCCCCCGGAGGGGCGCGAAGTTCCCCTGTTGGACGATCAGCCGCCTCAACCGAGAATTAGCGGAAGAGGCGGCCATCGTCCAGGCATGGGCCATGCCCCCCCCCCACAGGGGCTGATGTAGACGCGTCCGCAGCCCGCCTCCGTGGAGCCCTAACGGAGGTCTGCGACGCGTCGATGCCGCGGAGCGTACACCGCCCAGACAAACGGGCGGTGTACTGGTGGTCACCGGAGATCGCCGATCTCCGAGCGGCCTGCTCC
>MU158873.1:775003-791096 GCA_015888305.1 Antheraea pernyi | reverse complement strand
TGTCTGTCTGTCTTTCTGTCTGTCTGTCTGTCTGTCCCTGTGAACGCGCATCACTCTGAAAGTACTGAACCGATTTTGACGAAACTTGGCACAGTGATAACTAATGTTACGAGATTACATTTAGGATATTTTTTTTCTCATAAAACTCAAGGGATTCTCCAGGATCTGACTGTTTGTCTGTCCCTTTAAACACGTATTACTCTGAAAGTACTGAACCAATTTAGACGAAATTTGGCACAGTAATAACTAATATTACAAGGTTACATCTAGGATACTTTTTATCTCATAAAACGCAAGGGATTCTCCAGGATAACGGACGAAAGTAAAAAAAATGTAGTTCATGATATTCTTGACGAATTTTGGTAAATTTTCTTTGTGCTATATATAGCAGACAGATTAGCTAAAAAATTAAGCTATATTTCCATATGCTACTTAAAAAAAAATACCAAAAAAAAACGACCACCGTGATTCGAACCGTCGGCTCCGTCGAAACATATAAAGCCCCGTACGTTACAACTGAGCTACGCCTACATGACATTTCTGTACGTAATTATCGACCACGTATGAAACATTTATGTAGACGAAACTGTCACTTATGTTGTTACATTTATTTCATTGTATAAAAAAATGTTTGCTAAACAAAGGTGACAAGATTTATTTATTTATCTATACTATAATAAAACTGTAACAAAGCCAAATCTGTACATTACAAGGTTACATTTAGGATACTTTTTGACCCATAAAACGCAAGGGGTTCTCCAGGATAACGAAAGAAAAGAAATTAGTTAATGTAACTAGACTTTTTTGCGACACCTTAGTATAAGAGCCAGCAACGTTGGAAGAACGAGAATTTGAGAAAAGTTGGTTCTTTAATATGAAGATATATTATGCCCTTCCAAACACGATTCAGGATACCTGGTAGCCGGTTAACGTTGTATTTTTTAATGCGAATTACACCTTTACAGATCAACATTTTGATTTATAAATAATTTAAGGAACATTTTTTGTCAGTAACTTTTATAAGTTTAACGTTTATACGTTATTAAAAACATGAATTTTTCACTGCCAGACAATTTTGTTATTGACAATAATGTGCCTGGTGATATTCTTTATAAACAAAATAATTCATTTCAAACCATTTTATTTTTTCCCTTGCAAAGAACATATTTCATTTTGTTAACCAGGCTCTTCCACAATTATGGCTATCTTTATTATACAGCCAGTGTTGCGCTAAGCTAGAGTTATAACTAAGTTATTCTATACATAGGTTTTGGTAGGGGGTAGAGCCACGCTGAAGCTATTACTGGTTTCAGGATGAATGGGTCGGCTCGCCCGGGGTAGTACCACCCTCTAACAAAAAGCCGACGGGAAGTAACAATGCTTGCATTAGTGCGTTTCGTTCGATTAGTGAGAGCACCGGAGAGGCCCACCTCTCTTCCCCTTCCTCCTCTCCCCTTCCGCTTCCTCCCCCTCCAACACAGGTTGGCAAGGCACTTACGACTCTCCTGGTGTTGCAAGTGTCTATGGACGGTAGTTATTACTTAACACCAGGTGACCCACCTGTCCGTTTGCCTCCTATGACATAAAAAAATACATTATATTTTTAATTTACCCTTTTTTATGTTGAAATAAAATAATATTAAAAAAAAGTGTGTGTGTGTACTTATGTACACGCATTAGAAGTTATACTTCTTTGGCGTAACAAGTAAAAATCTTTTCAAAAATTTTATCTTGCGCCTTATTCTACGTTTGTAGAAAAAACGACACTAACAATAAAAAAAAGGTATTTAATACAATGAAAGTTTTAATATAAAGAAATACAAACAACAAATACAAAGAAACAAAATGTTGACTATAGCTAACTTCAGGGTGTCGGTTTTTCGTGACGGTGTGTGCGCGCAACGTAAAAATTTACTCTCATCATTTTTTTGTTACGGTGTGCGCGTTCATCGTAAAAATTTACTCTCATCATTTTTCCCTAACGCGCCAAAAGAAATATAACTTCAATAAAATTACAGATATCTTAACATGGTTTGAACATACTTCTTTATTTACAAAAAATTGCATCGGGCACATTATTGTTAATATCAAAAATGTCTGGCAATAATAAATTCACGTTTTAGTAGCGTTTAAAAGTTAGTGAAAAACAAAACATTCTAAAATTATATAAAGTTCAATATTTTTGCCTGTAAAGGTTTACCGGCAGCCAATTCGCTGTCGAAACCGTTGCCTAGCTCTTAGACAAATAGTCACAGGCAAGTGACAGATGACACATGTTGCTCATATCTTTTTAATATTTATGTTTTTCTTTAATACAATGTAGTGTGAAAAAGTTTTAATACAAGTTGAAAATAGTTATGATGTCATTCAGTGTTTAATTTATCATTATTTATTTTATGAATATATTTTAACGTTTAAATTACAATTTAACTCTATCAACTTGATATTTTATAATGTAAACTATACTGAGCGTATAGTAAACGCCTACAAAAAAGGGAAAGGAACTACGTTCCAACTGGAGGTCCATGGACCTCTCAAGCTTTGTTTACATTACCGCCAATATACGTAGGTTAGTTTTTATTTTAATTGAACCCGGTAGATGATGTTACGAACGGGTTGTAGGCTTATTGGGACAGAAGGTACTGGGACAACGTACTGGGAAGACATTTATCGGCAATATATGTAGGTTATTTGTTATCTTAATTGGACCTGGTAGGTGATGCTGCGAACGGGTTCTAAGCTTATTTTAAAATATTTCTCACATACCAACTGGGTATATGTTTGAGTGAGTCCCTGGATAGTTGGGATTCACAATTTGAAACAGTAGGTATCGCTGCAATCGGGTTTTGAGATGTATTTAGATTTTTCGCGTTTAAAAGTACAATCGAAACCGGTAATAACCGATTTGGTGCAGACGAAGTCGCACGGGTCAGCTAGTTTTTAATACAATTGAAACAGTGTTTTCTGTCCTATGTTGAGGCACTCCTTGTATCTCAATATTTGTATCCCTTGTATATTGTTCCAACAAATTAAGTCTTTCGGTTAAGCTTGAGACAGTAGTTTTTTGTGCAGACGAAGTCGCACGGGTCAGCTAGTTATAAAAAAAATTACTGAATTAGATAATTGTAACGTTTATTATACACATGTTATATGAATTTGATAATAACTATATTTTCAAAGATTGTAAACGTAGAATTAAATACTGAAGTCTGCAACTCTCCCAATTTTTCCTTAATAGGTGAGAGTTCTATTCGTATCGCCGAGCGTATTTCACTCTTTATGATGTCTACTAAATTGGTGTTGCTATCCAAACTTGAAGAGGATATTATGGTATTTTCTTGATTAGTAATATTATCCGTGGGAATGTGGACTGGTGAGCTTATAGTTTGTTTACGTAATGAGGTGTTAGAGTTGTCTCCTTTTGGTAATTTATTGGCACATGCGGGACATGTCCAGCCTCGTCTACTGTTTTTATCTCTCTGACCATAAAAACTATAAAATCTTTTTTCGGATATATTTGCGCAAGTCAAATCATATGTGGCTGCGCAACTACAACATTTAATATATTGATTATTTATTATTTGTTTCAAACAACCAGCACACTGTATATTAGGTGTCATTGTTAGATAGTTTGGTTCAAAATAAAGGCAAAAAAAAAACAAGATGCGCAGGCTGGTTTTGAACCGGCGTCACATTAGTTGTAGTCGACTATCGGAGCGTTACGCCACATTCACAAAAATCGAAAAAGTGAATTTTACGTTCTTTTAATAATGCTACTGAATAATTACTGTATGATTTCTATCGGTTGAGTCCAAAGATCCAATTTTAAATACCAACCAAATGTGTGGTGGTTATTTAAAGAATGGCGGGTATTTACTAATATTGAACAATGAGTATCACTTTAGGTAACTTTTAATATTTTAGCACGGTATTACATTGTTTTTTATTTCACTGTTTATGCACTTTTCATAGCAATAATGCAGAAATGTTAAGTCACAATTCAGACGTATTTACGAATATTATGAACACTTCCCTGTTATCCTTATGTTTTAAAGGATCGATAACACTTAATGAATATATTTAATTATACAATCTGATTAAGTATGTAATTTATATAGACTTATACACTTTTTTCACTGTATTTAAGTTGTTTTGTATTTTTACAACAATTACTGTGAAGCAGACGCGTGCGCGTGCAAACGTGCGATATGTTATATGATGATATCCTTTTGATAAACTAGTCTCATGCCTTAGCCTGAAGAAGCAGCACTTACTAACATTGCTGTGACGGATTCTCGTGCCTGGCCTCGAAAACACTTCCTCAGTCGCCACATATTCTCTTTTTCACTGAAATTACAATCTTCTGCCGACTCCTCTTATATATGTTTGAAGGTTAACCGTTCCAACGGATCGCCGGAAAAGACAGGTAGATCTTTCGGTGTACTTAATCTACTTTACAACTGAGCATTAGGTACATTTGAGGTAGCCGCAATTGCGATGTCCTTAAGAGCTTGTGCTAGTTGTTGAAAATCCTATTGTGATGTTAAAGCGGATAGAGGCGCGGGTGCAGGCAGTGGCGTGGATGCAGGTCGGGACGGCGGCACTTGTTTATAGACTACGTCGTGTTTTTGGACATAACATGATGGGTCTTCTGGCTGATTACTTCGATCTAACAATATTTCTACCTTCTGAGACGTATCTCGTAATGACTCCTTGTCACCGTGGGAGCCATGAGTCCTTCCGATGCAGCGACGTCAGCCTCAAGCTTATTTTGCACCAACTCCTTCTCAATTTTTGCTAGAGCCTCAGTTGCTTCCAACTGTAATTGTTTTTTTCGTGCTTCGAAATATTTTCTACTTAATGAACTCTTATCTGTAGAGCAAACAGATTTTTGGCAGCCACTAAATTCCATTTTCAAGCTGCTTACTTTTACGGGGCTTTGCTCACAGGGTTTTTCGTCAACAGCAACCTCCGATTTTGTTTTTTCAATAGGACCAGCACTGGTGGAGTGTTCTTGATTTTCCCTTGCAATTGCACCATGAATTTTTATCATTTTGCGTGGTGAATGATACATAACAGGGGATTTTCAATATACAATCCGGCTCGAAGGACTAACTTTTGTTAATGATGGTATATAATCACTATCAATCACAATATAGTCACTATCGCGCTGTCGACTAACATGCGTCTGTAATGAGTTACGCCAAAGACTTTAGAGCCAAGCTGAAGCTATTATTGGTTTCAGCATGAATAGGTCGGCTCGCCCGCGGTACTACCATCCGACCCACAGAAACTCCCACGTGAAGTAACAATGCTTGCAATGCTGCGTTTCGTTCGGTCAGTGAGAGTGCCAGAGGCACACCTCCCTTCCCCTTGCTCCTCTCCTCTTCCCTTCCTCTCCCCCTCCAATACATGCTGGCAGCGCACTTGCGACTTGCAAGAGTCTATGGGTAGTGGTAATCACTTTATTTCAGGTGACCCACCTGTGACACATCTGTGCAAAACTTTGAACACTTGTTTCAAGATTGTCGCAGGTTTAGCACGAAGACACTAGACACTAGCACATATTGCTTTGTGATAATCTTCGTACATGTCCATTCGATATTTTGGGCTTCGATGGAGAAGGAGTCTGCAATCAAATCGTTCGATAATTTTGCTAAGCATGCGATCGCTAATCTTAAGTCATTTAACAGACCTTGAAATTACCACGACTCTCTGAGTTGTATCTATATATCAGGACTTACAAATATTGGTGACTTTAATATTATGCTCATGCAACACGTCAATGGTATAGTAATAGTGAATTGTATCAAATTGCGATCACTCCTCTCTCCCTTTTTATTGCCAATTTCAATTGACCTCTGTGCGAAACAAACAAGTTTGAAAAAAAAGGTGACCCATCTGTCCGTTTTCCTCCTATGATATAAAAAAAAACATTTATTGGCACTCCGAACAATAATTATACCAGATGAATGTTTAGAGAGTAGAGGTCGCGGCTCGCAGGTTTTATCATCGGTCAATCAATCTAGGTTTATTTATGTTTATTTAAGTTCTGTTTGTTGTCTATTAGTATTTGTTTTCATTTTATGATTTTTTGTGTTAAATGTGACCATGATGTGTCATATCCTACTGCGAGTGTCTAAGCCTTTCACCTGGTATACATTTTTATACAGTTTATAAATTAATCACACATGTGATGGACTGCACAATCTCAATACACAATATCATATATAAATGTATAAGCGATTTATACTGATTGACTTATCACAAGCTCTCGGATACTATGCCCCTTATATCCGATTAACTTGAAATTCTCCAGTTATTTTTGTTGCAATCATCTCAAAACGGGCTCAGAAAAACTGAAGGCTTAAATACAATGAAACCAGTCGAATTATTTTGTTAAGTTTAATATTTGGGTATACTCGTAATATTTTTGTTGCAGATCTTGATTTAATCCTGATATATCACCGATGCGATCGCAGTATAGAAGTATCGAAACAACAGTTGGACAATCAATACACCTTACGGACTGAGTCTTTCTTTAAGGATAGAAGAATTGATGAGAAGATAGAAACATTCTTTAGTACAGTGTAACTTATTTTTATATTAAAATTACTTATTGATCCAAAACAAAGCAAAAAGTTTATTA
The DNA here is from genome assembly GCA_015888305.1 of Antheraea pernyi. Classification (NCBI taxonomy): domain Eukaryota; kingdom Metazoa; phylum Arthropoda; class Insecta; order Lepidoptera; family Saturniidae; genus Antheraea; species Antheraea pernyi. The sequence continues at coordinate 784,447 of MU158873.1, read as the reverse complement.
TTAATTTTGAATAGTAGTAAATTTTTAAGACGCCATTTTTCATAATTTTAAGGGATTCTAAAATTAAAATCATTTTTAATGGAAGTGGCTTCAGAATGACAAAACGAAATATATCATTAACTATTATGGTGAATTACTACTATTATTGTTAAAATATAAAACTAAAAAGTGTAGTGAATATATATATATATAACTATTACAATTAATGAGTTTGGAGTGTCCTTATAGTCATTCACACTGTACATTTAAATCCTATGGCCGAGTGGGAAATGAGGGTTGGTTATTTTCATTGGAATTCAACATTATTTTCAGATTAGTGACAATTTTGCCGGCTCGTACTAACGAGGGATACGCTGTGCTTTATTGTAGGATGGAAGATCCTGACGTCAACAAATTTGATCTGGGAACATCGATCAGGTAGTTTATTTTTCTATATAATTCTTTTATTCCTTTATTATAGTACTACAAACTGTCTGCATTGTACGTAGTGGTAAGCATATTGTAATCTAAATACTGAATCTGAAATATGACAAACTAAAAGACAATCACTATTACGATGTCTGAAGAAAGCGTTACTTTGGGAAATCATCATAAGGATTTGATTGTATGTTACTAAATGTTACTTTGCACTTCCGTCTGGAATTGATTCTCCCTGTCACGTCACACTGTAACAGGAACGTTCGATTCATGTTGTCTCAGTCATTTTTTTCTACTAGTTTGATATTTTACTTTTCTAGAAGTACAAGGAACAGGTAAAAGTAAACGTTTTCCGTTGACAGGAACTATTGCATTTCAGGCAGTAGTGGAAAGTAACAACTCATCAAGTAACCATTGTGTTAATTTGTGTGTTAATTTTTTTTAGAGCTATATGTATGGTTCTCGATTTGTGGCAATACGAAGAAGGAACGTGGCCTGGACTCGTAATTATTTTCGATCTGTTCGGATTGAAGTTTGGCATCTTATCTAAATTAGACATACTGAATATACAGCAGTTCGTCAGCTATTTCCCGGTAACTATTGAATTATTTTTAATACTTTATAGGTTATAATATTTGAGCACAATCTCACCTGATGTTAAATGATGATGTGGTCCGAGATGGTAAACACGTTAAATCTAGAGGGACTGATTGTGAACTGCAACTGCGGAGACACACCCATAGGTGCTTGGCTACAGATTTTAAATTTTAGAATTGTAGCTAGCTAACGAGCTTAGAAAATCCCTACTATAGTCTGACCGCAACGTCTGTACCGCGCCATCGGTAAGGGAACTACGGGAGCAGTGAGACCGAGGGACGGGGAGTTCCGATCGGACCTCACAATAACTGACGTCACTAAATCACGAATATTAAAATCGAACTTAGTGCGCGCAGCAAAACGGACAACCGCTCGAGTCGAAGGTCCGATCGGAACTCCCCGTCCCTCGGTCTCACTGCTCCCGTAGTTCCCTTACCGATGGCGCGGTACAGACGTTGCGGTCAGACTATAGTAGGGATTTTCTAAGCTCGTTAGCTAGCTACAATTCTAAAATTTAAAATCTGTAGCCAAGCACCTATGGGTGTGTCTCCGCAGTTGCAGTTCACAATCAGTCCATTTACTTTTTATTGTTTGTTTATTTAAGTAGTCTTATATTATTTTTCCCCTGTCTCGCTCAGGTACTTATTTGCGTTGTTTTCCTATTTTGTTTAGTTTTAAACAGCTCCCTTTGATCCGGACTCGGGATAGTCCGTTAAATTCATTAAGGCGCGCCCCCCTGCCCCTCTGGCAGGGAGGTTTCACATGTCTTCCTCCGCCCAACTCCCCTCCTCAGGCCCCGGTATGGCCTCCGATCGAGAAGTCGGCCTTTTAGAGACCGAACTTATTAGCCTCCGCGGTTTCATATCCAGCATCTGTCCTCGTCTGGAAGACGATTACGATGCGTACGCTTCGAAGCGTCGCATCGAGTTCTGTCACTCTTCCAAGCCCGCTCCCTCGATCTATGCCAAGATCGAGGCAAGCAACAATTTTCCCATCCCACCCGTTCACGATAGTGACGATAGCGATAGCGATTCCGATTCTGGCTCCGATATGGAGCAAGACCCTCCTGCTCAGCAAGATCCTCCTGCTGAGCAAGCCCCTCCTGCGGACGATGGCTTCACCACCGTCACGCACCGCAAACCGCGCAAGAAGCGCTCCAACTCCTCATCAGATCCGGAAGGCAGTTTGCCCTCCAAAAAAATAGTCAATGTCGATGGCGCGAAAGTGCCAAAGACGACACCAGCGCCCTCTAGACCCGCTTCGCCTAAAACTGCGGGTTCCGCAGTTTCGGGCAAAAAGCCCCGCCCACCGCCCCCCGTTACGATCCAAGACAAAGCGTCTTGGGTTGAAATTTCTAGCCTGCTGGAAACGGCAGGCATCCCTTACACCTCCGCTGTGAATACCGCTGTAGGTATTCAGGTGAAGGTAGCCACGTCCACCGCCCATCGTGACCTCACTCGTTTCCTTCGGGACAACCAGTGGGGTTATTTCACGCACTCTCTCGAAGAGGAGCGTAAACTACGGGTTGTGATCCGTAGGGTTCCTTCAGAACTCCCGACTTACGACATTTCCGACGACCTCAAAGAACAGAAGATTCCTGTTCGCGAGGTTCATCGTATGCGCTCTCCGCGCACCAGGGCTCCATATGATATGGTTCTCGTTGTCCTCGATCGCACCCCTCAAGGGAAAGCGATCTTCAATCTCACATCCCTCTGCGGCCTCTCCGGCGTTATCGTCGAGCCGCCGCGCAAAACGTCTGTGCCCTCGCAGTGTCACAACTGCCAGGTGTACGGACACTCCGCACGAAACTGTCTCCTGAAACCCAGGTGCGTTAAGTGCCTCGGCGACCACTCCACTAAGGAGTGTTCTCGCACGAAAGACTCCCCCGATCCCCCGAGCTATGTTCTGTGCCGCGGCGTGGGTCATACCGCGAATTGTCGCTCTCATGTCCCGAGAGACCTTCCCGAGCTTGCCGAACACGTCTCGTGCACCGGCAGCGTCCGCACCCGCGACTAGCGCGTCCCCCCAACCCTACCGGGCCCCTCAGGCTCCGTGGGCTCCTAAGCCCGCGTCCCAGCCCATTCCCAGACCTCCGGCGGCTAATCCTTCACAGGATCACCCCGCCTATTCCTTCTCCCTATCGAGCATTGATTACGCAGGTCAATTACTCATCTTCCACGAGATCTCGGAGATCTCGGCATACGAAGAAACCGCCCGAAATCCTCTTCTAGGATCCGTCACTGCAATACATGGTTTCCAGCCATCGCGGCTACATTACAACGGCTCGCTCGGACAGCCGTTCAAAATAAATAACTCATATAAGATAGAGTAAATCGCGTATTTACAGACGTAAAGTTAGACATCTTCCCCTAAAAACCGTTAAATAATAATAAAAAATATTGTTATGTCTATTTTTAGATTTCGGTGCCGTCACCGTTAGTAAATTTAAATTCGATCTTATTAAATGCGTGTTGCTCCCACGCTTTTGTAATCGATCCCCTTTAGTTCCCGCACACATCGCGGTTCTCAGTAATATCTCGAGCCTAGGTCGTCCCCGCGCGGAGCCCTCTTGATATTATTTTCGCGATACAGTGACTCACCTACATCACTTGAACACACATATGAGATCATCTCTCTCACACACGTGCACATATATACACATGGTGGGAGGGTTTTGTTTTTTTTTCCCTCATCGAACTGAATCGAATAGTTTTAGTTCGTTTCAATCCGATATACACGTATTCATTTGTGAATCATGCAATTTCGATTGTATGGTTCACAAATGTATATATGTATGAATAGCTTAGAATAGTTAGCTAGGACAGACGCGTCTTTTTCCAGGTAACAGCCCAAGCCGAGGTGTGCCTGCACCCTTGTGTATGTTACCTAAAACCCAAATAGGTTTTGTGCCTTAAGCGCCAACCTTAGTAGTCTGGTGAAGCTGTGAAGACCCTGCCGGGTCAATAGCGTAGTCAGTTCGAGAGAAAAAAAAAAAAACCGAGGGACGGAGCAGTTGTTGCGAACGGTCTGTGTCAGACGCATATGAGATAAAATATCTAAAATTGGGTCGCACGTTATCTCAAGAATCTATATCAGGATACTTAGTGTAATTTATATACCTACTAAATAATTTTTAATGTTTTTGTCAGTCACTTTTACTTTTTCATGTAACAAATGGGTACAAAGATTTTATATTTCCATGAATTATCTGAGAGTGTCATTTATATTGGCTCTTTATTTGTACTTATCTAAAAATCATATTTGACAAAAACAGGGATTGAATATAATTATACTCTTAAATAGAAGGCTTCAAATAATTATGCTTTTATATCGTAAGATCTGGCTAACACTAGGAATCTCATGTGAGTTCATGCCCTTTCCTTCCCACTCCCTGCCTCGCCGCGTATACCTAAGGCGCGGTACAGCGCAAAGAGTATAATAAGTATATAGTAAGTACAGCGCTTGCGGTCACACTATGATTCTGTCCTTCATCATAAGATCCGACTAATTAGTAATAATTGAAATCAACATCGATTTACGCGTTAGATGGTGTCCGAATACATTAACCACTTAGGAGACAACGAGTCATTACAGCTTCAAATTGCCCTAGATTATTCTATAAAATGCTAATAATCGATTCCGTCTTTGCACGGATGGAGTGCACTAACATGACGGCATAAGTTTCCAAGCATACTTCTGTCATAATCATTTTTAGAAATGTCTGTCTGTCTATCTGTCTGTTTGTATGAACACGCATCACTGCTAAAGTACCAGGGTCCACAATAAAGCCTCATTAAAATCGGTCCGCTCTATCAAAAGTTGTTGTAATTTTAATGGCGCCGCCACTTAAGTTTGAGAGAAAAGTAGATAAGCGAATGGACTAAATCCAGATGACTTTATTAGTCATTGTTTTGTACATCAGGTTCCACGTGGACGAAGTCGCGGGTACAGCTAGTATATAATATAAATAACTCTTGGTTTTTTTTTATAATATGAAAAAATAAAAGTGGGTACTATGGGTTATCTATAGGAAAGATACAAGTATCTCTGTAGGCCTTTTTAAGATGTGTAATTTCGAGATTTATTAAAGACTTGATTTTAATAAATCGAATTTTATATACTTTAAGTATATATAATATGCGTTTATTATATACAATACAATTGATTGACGGGAACTTTAATATGTTAGTTTTTATTTACTATAGTTGTAATTGGATATAATTGTAAATATATATATATAAATATATATAATGATTTTATATAAACTATTATTTATTCGTCCAAATATTTTATAATAATACAGACAGGCAACTTTAGTAACTTGGTTTTATAATGTTTATATATATATATACATATATTAAAATTGTATGGTTTTATGAAATCACGATTTAAGTAAATCTTTTTTTCGGATCATAGGCATTTTATTTTATTAAAATTATTCGACTTAGTTGTGTTAAAACGTGTTAATCGTAACTTAATAATTATAAAATGGGAATGATAACGGTACACCAATAGAAGACAAGATATAAATTTTAATTGTAATCTGCGTATTAGAGTCCCAAATATATAATAGTATTTAGTACGTGGTAGAGCCACGCTGAATTTATTACTGGTATCGGCATGAATGGGTCGGCTCGCCCGGAGTAGTACCACCCTCTTACAGAAAATCGATGTGAAGTAACAGTGCTTGCATTGTTACGTTTCGTTCGGTCAGTGAGAGCGCCGGAGGCCCCCCTCCCCTCGCCTCTCCTCTCTCCTCTCCTTCCGCTAACTCTCTGGTGTTGCAAGTGTCTATGGATGGTGGTGATCACTTAACATCAGATGACCCAAAATGTTCGTTTGCTTCCAATAATATAAAACTATATATACTCATTCAGATGTTAGACGCATTCGAAAAACTGAGCTCAATATTTATTTAAATCATTGAGCCATTTTGAATTGAGCTATGGGCGTCGCCATATTGGCCATGGCTTTTTTGCCGAGCGTCTTTTACCCCACCTCCGCGACCGTAATACGGCATGCGATATATGGACGAAAAAATTAGAGCCATGGAAAAAAATCCTGTTTAATAAATAACTTTATCAAATTAGACCGATCATGAAAGTTGGCCAACTTATATATTATTCATTGGAGGAAGAATTTAATATATTCATTTTAATCTTCAGCTTTGTAATATTAGTATAGAAGTATAGATTTGACGCGGCTAACATCGCAGGCGATTGTTAATTATGAAATACGTAAATAATCATGGCTTATTAAAATCTGTACTTAGTATTTTATCAATTTTAATTCCTTTTAGGATGCACTCCGAGCCAAGTTGAAAAGTATGCACTTTATGAACGCACCGAGCTTCATAGACCGCATCAGCGCAATCATGCATGGTTTCATGAAGACAGAAGCGCTGGACCTTATCGCCATTCACACCGGTAATGGAGACTGCTTGCAAGGTATTGTCGACGTGGACTCATTGCCAATAGAAGCCGGTGGAAAATATAAAACTGCTGAGGAATATAGAGGTTAGAATCGCTTTGTAAGTTAACACAGTTGTTTCACAGTCAACTTTCAGTGACGCAAGGATTTAACCATTTTTAGATCTGAATCTATGCCGGTTGTTAAGTCCTTTGTGCACCAATAGATGGCGCTGTACAATATGTTGGTACTGCTGTATCGTGGTAGAATTTTGAACAGAGAATTAGGTTGCTTACACGCTCGAGTCAGTACTGCATTCTGTTTATATGTTATCCTTATAAGTGCTACATATAAAAGTTTAAGTTCCTTACGAATTTTATAAGCACATAGCTGACCCAATCACGCGTTGCTGTGACTCAGTTGTATACCATTACATATTGATAAGAATTCATAATTGTTGTTGATAATATCACCAATATATATTGTAGGCATTATCAAGCTCTACAACTTTTCTCTGGGACTCAAGCATGTATTTCTCATCGTTAAGTTAACGTTCGTAAGAAACGTTTCCGTTCAACCGTTTTTTCTCCGACTTTGCAAATCTGACCACCACAAAAAAGTCTTTTCATTTTTCGGGTAATATATAGCTTATGACACTCACATGGCTTTCTATTGGTAAAAGAATTTGAAAATCAAAATCGGTTTAGTAGTTCCTGAGATTACACCCTAAAACCTCACAAACTCACAAACTTTACCTCTTTATAATATTAGTATAGAAATATTAGATAAAACTGAAATTTTGATGATAGTCCTGTATAGTTTAAATTCCATGCCGATATTACTAATATAAATCAAATCGGCAATTTTACAGCTTTCATAGAGTAGCAAAACGTAGAAATGTTTATGATTCTTGGCAAAGCGTGGATAAAAAAGGTCTAGTTGGTATTAGTCGTGGTCATATGGTAAGGTAAAATGCTGTGGTCCGATTACTTTGTGATCTTATTTAGCTGAGATAGTTGGATGTTACGATGTACTTGTAGCTTCGTGGAACAACATATTTTATTCTCTAAATGAATTAGCCATTATGATGTATCTGTGATCACATGTAGAACAAGAAAAAATCAAAAAGATAATTCTTAGGAATATAATTTTGTTACAGTTGAAATATTGTTAAAAATGCGGGCTAACGAGGAATATTTCTTGGAAGAGAACAAGAAGAGAGTGAATGAGTCACTACGGCCTGGGAAACCGAAAACTATGACGGATATATTCGGCAGCGTGGAAGGGTCATTCAAGCAACTTCAGATTGACTGATTTATCTTGATGTATATTTTAAAATCATAATTTTTACATATATATAACTATTTTTATGTAGCTGTTTTATTTTATTATATTGAATAAGCTGATTATATTTATGACTCTGCGTACTTCTCGAGTGAAGGTTTGTATTGTTACAATTTGATAAAAAAAAAGTGTGTGTATAAGGTACACGCGTTAGAAATTATACTTCTTCGGCGTAACAAGATCTTTTCAAATTTTTTATCTTACGGCTTATTCTACGTTTGTAGAAAAAACGACACTAACAATAGAAAAAGTTGACTATAGCTAACTTCAGAGTGTCGGAAGCGTGACGGTGTGCGCGCGCATCGTAAAAATTTACTCTCATCATTTTTCTCTCACGCGCCAAAAGAAGTACTCGTATAACTTCAAAAAAGAAACTCGTATAACTACAAAGAATCACTGTAATCATGTATGAACCATTCTAGGATTCTCTTCAGATATTCTGAATCAAATCTATTTAAAATAAAATAGTACGATGAGTAATCAATTAGTGGAAAAAATGTATACATTGAAACCTTATCACTGCGACTATTGTACGCAACAATAATCCTATACAAAGATGCGTGAGTTACGTGGTACACTCGGGTGGAACAAAGGTCCTTTCATAGTATATTATTATTGAGATATTACATTATTGATTAACAATTACAAATATTGAAAATATTGAAATTAAATTAAATTACAAAATGAATTACTAGCGTCTGAGAGCAATTAAATGAAACTCAGGAAAATCTAATTAATTGAAAATGGTAGGACAGTTCAAAATCAATATATTTTTTCGAGATGTGAAAATTTATATTTTATTATACATCATTCATTTCATCTAACTCATCATAAACTTCATCAGGTAACACAATATTCTACGAAATAGCCATATACAAACAATATGCATAACACATGCATACCGATACGAACATACGCAAGGGCGAGCCGGTGCAGACTTGTTGGCTGGCTTTGAACCAATAAGCGCGCAGAAAGGGTCGTGATGGAAAAAATCTTAAACATTTTTTGCCTAGCCCCTATCCGTACCACGTGATAGGGAACTTGGGTACAATAGCGCTGCACTCTTCTTTTAAAACGTTATCGATGTCAGAAACTAATTTGTGACGAGATTTTCACCTTATATATAAATTAATAATAGGGAACAATGAATATATAAATACAGACACACATACATATATACACACATCAAAAAAGTCTAAGCAACATGCGTGATATTACAAATTTTACCATTTATTATATATTAATTAATTTCTAAGTATTTACTCAAACAAAGTGCGTAGGTAAGTAAACTTTTTTGTTATTGATGACATACTAGCTGGTTGTAAAAAAAAAATTTGATTATGTTTTGTTTTTTCATAAAATTCAAATGACTGCGAATTTGTTTGAATTTAAGTGCGTTTTAATTGCTACGTTTAGTCTTGATTTTATAATTTTACCAACCATTTATATAAAGTTAGCGACAAAATTGAATTGTTAGATATCCTTTACGTCATGAAGCGACGTCATTTGATGGCAGATGAAATGCAAAGAGCTGTAGGGATATTGCAAGCGGGAAGTAATCAATCTCAGGTATCTCGACATTTTGGCACCCATAGAAGTATTATTTGTCGTCTTTGGCAGCGCTACAATAATACAGGAGAACCCGCTGAACAGCATCCAGGCCGTAAAAGGAGTACA
>MU158873.1:684991-774924 GCA_015888305.1 Antheraea pernyi | reverse complement strand
GGAAAACCTGATTATGGCGACCCACGTGCTTATAGGCCCATTGGACTACTATCGACAATGGGCAAAATACTTGAAAAAGCCATGATAAAAAGAATAAGGTGGCACATGTCAAAAAACATGAGCTCCAGGCAATACGGTTTCACACCACAGCACAGTACGGAGGACTCCCTGTATGATCTAATGACACACGTAAAAGAAAACCTGAAAAACAAACAGATCAGTGTGGTCGTGTCATTGGACATACAGGGGGCCTTCGACTGTGCCTGGTGGCCCGCCATAAAAAATCAACTTATGGAACAAAAATGCCCTATAAACCTTAGAAGATTAATAGAGGACTACCTACACGATAGAGAAGTAACAGTGAGATACGCGGGTGAAACATGTACAATAAACACAACAAAAGGTTGCATACAGGGCTCAATTGGGGGTCCACTCTTGTGGAACATACTCCTAGATCCATTGCTAAAGGACTTAACTTCAAGAAATAGTTACTGCCAAGCGTTTGCCGATGATATAGTGATTGTGATCTCTGGTGAAAAGATAACTAAAATACAAGATGAGGCCAATGAAACACTAGCATTAATCTATAATTGGGGTAATAAAAACAAGCTAAGTTTCGCCCCCCATAAAACATCTGCAATAGTAGTAACCAACAAAATGAAATGGGACAAACCAATAATTGTGATGGGAGGCACAGAAATAAAAATTCAAAAAGAAATCAAAATTTTAGGAGTGACCATAGATGAAAAACTCAACTTAAATAAACACATTCAAAACGTAAGCAAAAAAGCAATAAATATTTTCAAACAAGTTTCGAGAACCGCGAAGATCTCATGGGGCCTCAACCCAGAGATCACAAAAACTATTTACACGGCAGTAAGCGAACCAGTAATACTGTACGCGGCGAGCGTTTGGTACAAAGAAGCGGAGAAAATAAAATCCAAAAAGATCCTCTCGTCAGTCCAAAGAGGTTTTTGTATACATACTAAAACATTTGTATATATACAAACATATGTTTTATGATCTTCTTGAAAAGATTTAATCAGGAACGCAGTACTTTACCAGTACTTTCCCAAACAGACAAGAGATTTCTAAAAAATAAAATGTATTTTATTACTTATTCTTAGACACCTGCAACATTTTTTTACAAAAGTGTAACAAGTAGAGACAATTTAGATTTACATACTTATTATATGTATAGATTGGTGGTTAACCTACTAAAATGAAAAAAAATCACTGCAACTTCTGGCAAGAGACAAAAACTCACATTATGATTATTCCTTACTTATTTGTTATTCAGATTAGATAATAAATATAGTAGAGGATTAAAGTTTTGCTTCAATTTAATTTTTGTATAGTTTAGTCGGATTACGCATGTCTCTCAGTGCTGACGGTGTTATGAAAGATGTTTATAATGTCATATACTTCAAATAATCTCTAAGACACCAGTAACGGATAACGGACAACCAGTGGATTTCCTTGTATATCACAGGTAAGCATTGAGCATAGTTTGAACAGTAGGGGTTCAATATGGTGTTCTAATCGGAAGTTCCTTGAGAAACTTGACAAGATATTTAATAAAGGTAGAAGCATTTATAATTTACATGTGACATGAATGTAATAATTCTATCATTCTCTCTACTTCTTATATTTTTGGTGAAGGATTAAATCTTTTTATCGAAAACTAATTTTGTATGCCTTTATATTTTTATAAATAACTAACTTTTGCTCTCGAATTCTCTCACGTTAATGTAGGTATATGTCGGAGTCCTGTCGGAGTATATGCAAAATGTTATGATAATCGGTTCGGCTAAAGGGTGAAAGCTAAACAAACATTCGAAGAAACTTATATTTTCATTTATAATATTATTTATACTAGGATGATAACCTATTTCGATTATTAGCTTATAAATAGAGTTTATCTACATCCAATACCAGAAGTGATAAACGTACTTATTTCCATAAGGAATAATTTAACAATATACAATGTACATTGTTAAAACAGTGTCCATTTTAAAAGTACTACGTGAGTTCTTTTTTGAAGATATTTTGACACACGCTTTTGGAACAGTCTGATGTCGGTTCTGTCAGAATGCTGTGATAAACACCGACATTCCTGACGCTGATATTAAATTCCTTAACAAACGGCAACCTCTAAATATGATTTTATTTACATTCTCTGAAAAATGGATAAATTACCATTATAAATTATACCTCACATATTATATTAATATACTGGCTGTACCGGCAGTTCCGCACGCGTTTTTTAAAATCGTATTAAAGAATTATGAAATTGTGAGACTATGTACAATTATAGAAATGCTCTTTAAAAACAATTGTAGGTACAACACGCACGCTCAGTGAGTAACAGTAACATGTAACGTGTACATTAGATATATTAATACTAACAGCGTGCCAAATGAGGTTTGTCATCAGCAACATATTTGGAACCTTAACTCACCATATCCTCATCCCCAGTGCTCACTTACACTGTATAAGGAACTAATGAAACGATAACTTAAAACATTATTATAAAGATTTACATTACATTTAATATACATTGCCATTATAATTAAGATTTTGTGACTATACAAAAAATAAATGCTTTTCTGTTCCGCAAGAAATTGTATTATGGAACTCTTTACATAATACGTTTATAATCTAAGATCTTATTAGGAAGACCTGTAAGTATATCATTAAAATTATTAATAAGTATAATGTCGAATTGTAAACAATAAGCTGATAATTATTTCTCTAATTAAAAATAAAGAATGAGTTGTAATCTTGCTAAATTTAATGCAGACAAAGTCGCGGGTAACAGCGAGTCTAAAATAGAATAACCTCAATTACTTCTTATAAGATTCGTTATCTGCCAGTAAAAGTCTCACGAAAACCGATCTAACCGTTTTGGAGATAGCACTGCGGGCGAAGCCACGGTTAACAGCTAGTCTAAATTAGAGTAGCCTAAGTAACCCGCTGTAGTTTCAGCTATCTGCCCGTGAAATTCTCGTCAAAATCGGTCGAGCCGTTTCAGAGATTACCCGGAATAAACGAAACAGGCCGACAAAACTTTTAAAAATTGAATTTTTTTTATCAGTGGCGTGTATACTTTCGCACCCAATCAGTAAAAAAAATATTTTGATATTACACACAGAAACTTCCTTCTTATTATATGTATAGATAGAAGATGTATAGACAAGCTATGAAGCTATGAAGTTTTATCAAAATCCGCTGAGCCGTTTTTGTGTGAAACGAACTTTCCACCAGGTTTTTGACATTTTAGAATTCATGTCCAAAATGCCACTAATATAAATATGCAATATAAGGACAGATAATTCATAAGGGTTTTTGTTTTTTAATTTATTTTATTTTTAAGAGTTTTTATTCCACCGAACATATCAGCCCCATTGTTCCCCAATCTTTTTAGCTCCATCATGAGAGTTGATGATGAGGTACCTATCATTACCAATTCATACAGCATCTTAGCTTCACCCGAACGGGGTTCAGCCAAGATGCTGTGACAAATACCAATGTTCTGGCAACTACTTTTCATACTACTCATTAACGACTCTCTTTCGATGGTGTACTTGACTCACACCATCATCGAGTGATGTACATCATCAATTTTTCTACATATTAAATAAGCCTTCCTTATTAAGTATGCAAAACTTTTCGACAGATTGTGCCAAGAGTTACTACACGGTTATTATCTTCTTACCAAAAATTACATTCCATCATCTTACCAAAAATTACATTCCATCAGTCAGTAAACAGTACCGTAGTAAGGTAATATCTAAATGTTTACTTTTTTAGTAAATAAATCCAAACGTAGTAGTATGACGTCATTCGCTGTGAAGAGTTTCCCTCTGGAAGAGGAGTATAAGAAGCCTACAGGAATCACACCAGAAGATATCGCCAAACTACGGGAATGGCTCAACGTGCAACCACATCTACCCAAAGATTATATTACAGGTTGGTACTTTCTGAACGCTTTATAGCGGACAGGTGTTGATAAAAAAAGTCGAGGATAAGAATTGCCGATAGAAGTGAAAACTCAAGATAATGAAATAAGTATGGTCGTTTTTAAATTTTTATATGAACTATAGTGTAAATGACAATATTTACATTTCAGAATTTGTTTATTGAAATTATTAACATTAGCGTGGTTTTCATATCTATTGGCACTCGGAGGAATAATTATATACATTTTTATAAAGTCTATTAATCAATCAAACGTATGATGAGCTGTAAAATATCAATATTACGTTAGTCCATTGAAATGTTACAATTTAAGGACTTAATGTTGCATTTTTTAGAGGACGCAATTTTTGGAACATGTGTGCGGAATCAATAGAAGCTTAACCCCAAGTTTGTGGGGTTGCCGTCCTTGTCCCCCGGCCGCCATCTTGGAAAAAGGGGTGCAAACACCTTTTTTGCTATATCTCGGAAACTATGCATCCTACATACTAACCGTAAAGACATAATTTGTAGCAAATCGCTTTGCCTACAAGTTTTCCTCAAAAGATCACGTACAAGATTGGTCTGACGTATTTTTTTTGTAAAATATATTAAAAAAAGTTATAGAGTAAAAAAACTTTTTTGCTTATAACTTCTTTAAATTTAGGGCAAAAAGTTATACGAACGCATTGGGGGTGTAAGAGGTGTCAAATAACATCTAAGACTTGAGACATCCAAGCCAACCTCACCTGCACGTGGTGTACCCTGCTGAATAACGAACGAGGCAATGGCGAAAGCAGGGTGGTAGGGTTTTACAGCCTGACTAAGTCACCACCATGTATATGGCGAAAAAGCCCGTCATAGTGATTCGCTTTTGCGGGTCGCGTTTCGGGATCAGCCTGTGCATATCCAGCTTTTCGCAGGCCGGCATGACAGCGGCGACCGCCGATAGATCGTGTGTCACTCGGTGGTCGCCATTGTTTTTGGATTGTACTGCGCTTACCATCAGGCACAGTGCAGTCATTTTGCCGTGCTACAATAAAAAAAAGAACATATTTGTAGGCAAAGCGATTTGCTACAAATTATGTCTATACGAATTTTTTGTAGGACTCATAGTTTCCGAGATATTAGCTGAGATATTGGGTGTTAGCACCCCTTTTTCCAAGATGGCGGCCGGGGGACAAGGACGGCAACCCCACAAACTTGCGGTTAAGCTTCTATTGATGCCCCACACATATGCCAAAAATAAAATTGCGTCCTCTAAAAAATACGAAGCTCATGTAACATTTCAGTGGACTATGTACACAAGTCTGACGCAACTCACGCAAGAGAAATACGGCCGGTCATACTTACGTAGCAAGTCATGGCGCGAAATTAAAAATTTATCTCCTGCCAAAAATACCGCTCAACGCCCTAAAGAAGTTTTCACTTCAAGAAACTCCGTGGAATTTTTCGCGGGATCTTGGAATGCCATGCTTTTATATTTAATTCATAATATTGTGTTATTTGACTGTATATTTTGTATTATTGGTGGTGTTTTACGTAATATAGTTTGGTTATTGTGTACTGGTTATTGTGTACAAGTGCAGTAGATCGGAAATAATAAAAAGTGCTAACAAGAGGGCCACCATTTTGTTAATTCATTGAAATGATCGTAAGAAACTTATAATATCATTACCTACTCGACAAAATAGCTCGAAAAAGCGCGTGATTTTCTTTAGATATATTGGCTACATGATGAAACCCTAACCCTAACCGTGTTACCTTGAGAACCTCCCCTGAACAAGGTCACGTGATATAGGTACTTTCTTTTCTTTTTAATGTATTGCCTTTTTTAATGGTCAAAACGGTATACAGTAACATATGGCAAAGATACATATACAACATATACATATACAAGTATACATTAGTAATAGGAAATGTTTGTGGTTACGCACGACTGCTCTTCCATTAGCAGTTCCATTGAGTGGTTTCTTTAATTAAAATTGTTTGAGTTATTATAATGTTTAACTCTTCAAAACTATATATTAACAGGAAATATGTTAGTATTTTATAACATAATTAGTGGTGGTTATTATATCATTTAACAATAATTGCAACACGAATTTAAATAATTTTATTCGTTTAAGTAAGCGTCATTCGACAAAAAGAAAAGAAACGTTTCTAACATAGAGTAAGCGGACTTGTTTTTTAATTAATTAAAGATTAAACTTTTGGCGATCTGTAGTCTCAAGGGTTTGTGTCTGTTGTTACCGGTGGAGGGAAATAAAATGCAGAGTGCTCTATTGGATGTCCTTTTAATGCGAATATAATACAAGGAATAACACTTTGTCTCGTAATATAATCATCTTATTCTAGCGTACCTACGCGTCCCTGAAGAAAGTGACAGTTCTCCGGGTAGCGCGTGGGCTTACATTTTAGGTCCCTGGATACGAGCCTTTTAGGTTCCTTATAGGCAATGTTGCCGGTCTTATATTCTAAGACATGTTGCAAACCAATGATATTAAAAGCCACACAGTTTTAAAAATTTCGAAGCCTATGAACATATTTTTATGTCCTATGAAGTAACGCGGACTACAAGCAGCCCTCACCCCCCACGCCTGCACGCGCCTTGACACGTGAGGACTCCCACGGCCACCCGCACTGAAACATCACCCTCGCGCACCTACGCTCGCTGGACACTCGTACTTTAGCTAGCAAACTGTCGACTCGTTCATTCAATTCAATTCACATTCATTCATTAATTCAATAGTAACCAGCAAGCACATATATAACTACTAGAGCTATCGAAGCGCAACCAATGGTCCTTCGAGCCGGATTGCCATTAGAAGCATCAATTTACAGGAGTAGAACTGTTGTAGAATTATTTGTCGAAAATCTCGTATTATATAGGATTACCATAATACCTATTTAAAGGTTCATCTTAGACAAACACTCAGAAGTTTATCTAAGGTTTATGAATTCTGTAATCCGTAATCATTTTAGAATAATTTGCACTCGTTGTTCAATTTTTTTATAGTATCATTGTATTTTATATAATTTATATATCATCAATCATTAGTGTTCGTTTTAGGTATCTTATCGTTTATTATTTCACGTCCTCCTGTTATAATTCTTTTTTTTTTTCTCGAACTGACTACGCTATTGGCCTAGTAGTAGTCTTAACAGCTTCATCGGACTACTAAGGCGAGCGCTTAAGGCACTCAGCCGATTTTATTTGATAACTAGCGCAAGGGTGCACGGCACACCTCGGCTTGGGCCGTTGCCTGATACTTGCAATTCGCGACCTATCTGAGCTAACCTTTTTTTTTTAACGAGGGGAAAATCCTACATATTGGATACACCTCACGCCGCCGGGGGACAGCGGTGAGGGTGATGTCGGACTCCTACCGACTAAAAACCCCTCGGCCGCGTAGCGCGAATGTGGACCAGGGTGTGGGGTGACGACTAGCAAACTCCACTGCCCTGGCCACGCGCTTGGGTCTCCCGTGGATGGTTGAAACGGGGACCCACCTCTCAGGAAGGGTTCTTCCTATGCTCCTCGCTTGGAGCGGCGGCAAAATGCCGTGCTTTATCCGCACGGGCCTTCATCTACCGGTGACGGACGCCCCCGCGTCCGCCACCTGAAGGTTCGTTAGGGAGGCATGGGATGGAATATGCCTGCACTTCTGCGTCGCCCACGGCGGGCTCTTCCGCGCCGTATAGCTGGGGCGTCGGGCTCCCTCTCTCGCTGTCTTTCCACCTCCTCCTTTTGGCGGATGACGGTCTCGGAAAAGGCGACCACAGCGTTCCATGCCCTCTCGCTGCGGACCATGGATAGGATCAAGGCCGGCAACGAGAGGTCATTACCCACCATGGCAATCAGTTCGGCGCGCTCTACTACCCACGCAGGACACTCTTCCACCGTATGTTGTACGGTGTCTTCGTCACACTCGGCGCAGTGGTGACATCTCGGGGACACCTCCCTCCGGGCTGTTTGGTGCAGGTACTTACCAAAACAGCCGTGTCCAGTAAGCACCTGCACCAACCGGAATGTCAGTGCCCCGTGCCTCCTGTTCACCCACTCCGCTAGGACAGGGCGGACGGCTTCTATTGTCCTGAAACCCGCGCGGGGAACAGAGAGCCTTTCTCTCCATAGTTCCAACACCATTCTACGCAGATAGGATCTATGCGCCTCCTCTTCTCGCGGTGCAACGGTCTCACCTTGAGCCAGCCTTCCAACACGCCACGAGTACATATCAGCTTGCATATGTGCCAGCAGATCCCATGGTGGGGAGCCCGCCAGTAGGCATGCCGCCTCGTATGACACTGTACGGTATCCACGGATGACCCTGATAGCCATCACTCTGTGTAACTTCCGCAGTACCACAGAACCGGTGGCCGTCAGGGCCTCATGCCATACAGGGGCTCCATACATGACCATGGATCTGATGACACCAAGATACAGGGAACGGGAACCTGTCCCCGCACCACCAACATTCGGTAGAAGACCTGCTAGAGACGAAGCACACCGCATCACCTTGGGGGACAATTGACAGAAGTGATTATCAAACGACCACCGACTGTCCAGCACTAAGCCCAGATATTTCAGCGTGGTACCGACCTCGATTCGGACACCTCCTACTATGAGATGAGTGCCAGCGGGAGGCGATCTGCGGGGACCATGGAACGCAATGGCCTCGGTTTTATTGAGGGCCACTTGCAAACCCAGCGACCGGATCCTCTGCACCACCTGCGCAACACTCGCCGTCGCCAGGCAAAGAGCGTCCCTCAGCGAATCGCCACGGGCTGTCACAAGTGTGTCATCGGCGTAGCACGTGACTGCGGCGCCGGGCAGGAGAGCACCACATAAACGCCCAGTCATAGCCGATGTTCCACAGGAGCGGACCGAGCACCGACCCCTGCGGAACACCGTATATCATCTCCTTCCGATGCGTGCTGCTATCCTGTCCGACGCACGTCACGTATCTACCCTCCAGGTACGACTCGATGACACAGCTCAAAGAAGATGGCACTCCATGGTACCTGAGCCCTGCCCTAATGCATTCCCAGGGGAGGCTATTGAACGCATTGGCAATGTCTAATGATACTGCCAATAGCACTGCACCCTGGGAAACCGCCTCCTCCGAGAGGGCCTTAACGCGCAGAATCGCGTCAGACGTTGACCGACCCTCTCGAAAGCCGAACTGCACCGGGGACAGGTCAGGGCCAGAATGGGTCAGATGCCTCACCAAGCGACGGGAAATGACGCGCTCCAGCAGCTTGCCAGCCTCATCCAGGAGTACTATTGGCCTGTACGCCGATAAAGAGTCTGCAGGCCGACCCTGTTTCCTCAACAGGATGAGGCTGCCTACCTTCCACTGGGGAGGAAATTGCCCCAGCTCCAGGCAAGCATTGTATAAACACCTGAGCCTCTCCCCCAATGCCTCCATGGCCAAACACCAGACGCGACCAGGACTTCCGTCGGGCCCCGGGGCTGTATTACTCCCCCGAAGCCTTCCCACGGCCACATCCAGTTCCGCCTGTGAGATAGAAGGAACCTCGTCGACATTGTTGGATCGGTGAGGAACAACAAAGGGAAGTGCTAGTTGTGTTCTTTCCGGAAACAATGAAGAAATTACATCGCTTAGCATTTGTGGAGTTAGGCTTCGTGTGTGGGGGGGGGGGGACAGGGCCGCAAGAAGCCCAACACCATCTTATAAGGACGCCCCCACGAATCGCTCTCCACCGTCTCCAGGAGCTCTTCACGCACTCGTGCCTTCGCTGCCCTGATTTTATTTTTATTTTTTTATCGTGGGGAAATAGGAAATCCCTTATGGATACACCTCTCGGGGGAGAGAGTGGGTTATGTCCGACTCGCACGGACCAAAACCCCACGGTGTACGTCTTCCGCTATAGTTGGGGCGGCACGAGATCTCTATAGACTTCATCGTGCCGCCCCAGCGGTTGGCCCAGCAGTAAAAGCGCCGCCGCCGGGCCCCGTCCAGTTGGGAGACAGCCGTGTACACACCGGCCGTCTCCTGCGTCCACCGGACCTGTGCAATGGGAAGATGGGCCCCCCGACCCATCTTCCCTGGTCCGATTACAGAGGGAGGAGGCGGTCAAACTGACGCCTCCTCCTGCCCGTCCTCCGTTGGCGGAGACGGCCACTTTGAGGGTCCTGCTCACGGACCCTCTCCGCCGCCTCCTTCTGCGAGACGACCTCCTCGCAGAAGGAGGCCATAACATTCCACACATCCTCGCTACCGAGCATGGCCGCAACTACGCTCGGCAGCGAGAGATCTTGTCCCACCGCCGCAGCCAACGTGCGACGCTGCTCCTCCCACGCAGCACACTCAGATAGAGTGTGCTGCGCAGTGTCCGGGTCAACGCCGCACTGATGGCATACGGCAGTCGGCTCCCTGCGTGCTATCCGGTGCAGGTACCAACCGAAGCAACCGTGCCCGGTCAGCACCTGCACCAGACGGAACGTCAGGGAGCCCCATCCTCTATTACACCAATCTGGCAGGACCGGGCGGACGGTGTCGATCGTGTATCGACCGCACCGCGCGTCCGCCAGGTCCCGCTTCCACCTTTCTTCAACTTCGTCCCTCATCGCTCTTCTTATCTCCTCTATTTCTCTGGAAGCTGGAGGCTCCCCCGACCGTTTCTTAACCGCCGTATATTAATATACGGCGGCAAGCACCTCCGCCTCCAGCTCCCAGGGAAGGGAGCCGGCCAGCACCATGGCCGCCGCTCGCTGCCCTGAATCTGAGCTAACCTAAGCTAAGCTAACTATTCATACATATATGAGCTGTTGAAACATATATGTGTACCAAGCATACATACCTCAACAACTCTTATACGAGTATATATTTCGTATCGGATAATTTTCTAAACTATTTCAGTTTGATAAGGAAAAAAAAACCCTTCTACTTGCATGTATAAGCGTGTATGCGTGCACGTAGGTGGAGGTGATATGTGTAATGTTGTCGCAGTGATGTAAGATTTAGTGTGAGTGTATCATGCGAGCAGCGCACTCGAGGGCTCCACGCCGAGGGAACGGTCCTAGTTATAATTCATCATTATAATTATAGCAACAACTATCGTGCGCGAAAATTAGGATTTCGCATTTAGCTTGATAAGTAGAAATAGCAATTATTTTCATTTTTAATCTATTCGTATGTCGTTATGATCTTAAGTATTTATTTGTTTTAGATCTAGATTTAGTTCTGTGTTATCACAGCTGCAAAAGGGAATTACAGTTGGCCAAAGAAATCATAGACAAACATTTTACACTAAGGACACAATACACCGCTATATTTAAGGACCGATGTTTCGATCAAAAGATGGAGATAATTTTTAATAGAATGTATGTATATATTTTCTAATACACAAAGTCACAAATAGTACATTCTCGTCGTGTCTATAAAAGGATACTATGTAAAAATCATAATTTTAATGAGTATTTTTTATACGCAATAAAAATTGTATCTAATTATTTTATTTTGATTGAATAATTAACAATATTGTTACATTCTTTTTAGTTTGCTAAGACAATTGCCACGTGGAGAAAATAATGAAGACGCCATATTCTACAGTTGTATGCTAGACACGGATATAAAAAACTTTGTGATGCAAGATTCCATGAAGTATGTATGATTACTTTTTTCAGAAAATATTAATATTGTTACGCACTTATATCGAGTTTTTACTTTCTAGTCATGTAAACCTTTTTCTTTTGACTAATAATCATCTTATTATTTTATACGAAAGAGATAATATTTATACTACTATATACTACGAGATAATAACGTATAAAAAAGGGATAAGACCTCATTATCATCTTCTTACCTTTATGTGCCTTAAATAGGTTCGGCACAACATGTTTTTATTTTCCACTCTCCCTGTCAGATGTTTTTTTTTTTTTCTCGAACTGACTACGCTATTGGCCTTTTTGGAGGCCTCTACAGCTTCACCGGACTACTAAGGCGAGCGCTTAAGGCACTCAGCCGATTTTATTCGGGTAACTAGCTCAAGGGTGCACGCACACCTCGGCTTGGCCGTTACCTGTTGCATGCAATTCGCGATCTATCTTAGCTAACCTAAGTTAAGCTAAACTATTCATACAGATATGAGTTATTGAAACATGCATGTGTACCAGGCATGCGTGTCTCAATAACTCTTATGTGTATTTTGTGTCGGAACCCTGTCAGATGTCAATATTCACACCTTTTATACACATATCGTTTTTCACACAATCCATTTTGTTATGCTTTGTAGGTTTTAGCGTTGCGCCATAATGTCATGTGATGTGCTCTAAGACGTTAAACACGCCCCGTGTTATTATATAAAAGTTAAATACGTATTAAATACTTGCACAAGTCTAACCTAACGTAAGCAAAGCGAGACAAAAGAACAAGATGGCGAACATTCAGCGACCGCGGTGCATTGAATATGAGACCTTTTTAAAGCCAGGGTTCAATAAGTATTTAACTTTTTTGTAATAACACCGGCCAAGTCTAGAGTGGGACTGGCTCTCAATTGCAGCTGCCGGAACACATCAACAGGTGCTTAGAGACAGATGTCCAAATTGAGGGTGGTAGATAGCCAGACGGACTTACAAAACGCTGTACATCTATGCTGTGCTTTCGTCACGATGTTTTCACGCAATAGCAAAAGTTTTTATGCATTTTTATAAATTCTGCATACATCTTTTTCTTATTATCTTTAATCCTGCTATCGCTGCCATCAATGCTTTTCCACTCCTTAAAAGCTGTTGTTTTTTTCTTTCAAAATCTTTTGCACCTATACATTCCTTCACCAAGTGTCCATATCTCCTTGCGTGTCCTTTCCTCTACATTTCGTTTCACCAAAGATATTCCTTGCCACGTTTCCTGTACATGTTGCCATTTAATTCCAATATTCATTACCTGTTTTAGATTCCATGTGTTTTATTTATATCACTTCATGAACAAAATTGTGTTGTTTGTTGTTTATCCGGGACAAGTCACCGAAACGTCTGGAACGATATATACGAGACTTGTAGCAGATATTATATGATTTTATACATTATCATCTATGTGATAAGATAATATAATATATCATTACGCTTTTACAGAGGTTCATTTGACATTGCAGTAATATTTAAAACAAGTAAAGGTTCATAAATTCCATAAAACAAATGTAGTAGTTGTATCGTAATGAATCTGCTCACGCTTAAAATCAAGACGGCGACACCCGGAGCGCAGCACCTACACGAATGAACCAATAAGGACAAAGCACGAATTCGTTATTATCCACAGCCTATTGTAATATTATTAAACACATATTACGAAACGACGCACATATTTTCATTTATATCACGGCGACATAATATGTAGCCTGAAAAGGCACAAACAGAAACAATAAAAAACATTTTCAATTGAACGAAGCATACGTTATGTAGGTAAATAATGTAGATTACGAATAGATCATAAATACATACTTAACAAGGCGTATTAAAAAAAATGAAAGAGATGCTGTTTTAAAATAGTTTATTCTTAGGAAGTAAGATTTCAATTTCAAAACTACAATTTTTATTTCTCAGGGCAGTTCTAATGGTCCTGGACTTGTGGCAGTACGAACAAGGCACTTGGCCTGGACTTGTCATTATCTTTGATCTGAAGGGATTTAAACTTGGCCACATATTTGAAGTAGATTTGGGGCTTGCGCGACAGTTCTTGCATTATTTGGAAGTGAGTTTTCTGAAATTGAGTGAAACACTATTCAGTTTTTACTATATTTTTGTTGTAGATATTAGTTTATTTGGTGATTTTATATATCGAGAAATCTTTGATCTTAGGTTTAACCATTTATCGCCGTATTTACGAATGTTACTAGAAAAAAAATATTTTTTCGATATACTTATACAAAATGCATAGTAAATTATCGACAAAAAATGTCATTGTTTTGAATCTCGCCGTGAATGATTGTAACGATAAAATTATTTACAGCAAGCTATGTTGGTGCAGTTGAAAGCTATCCACTTCCTGAACGTACCTTCGTTTTGGAAGTACATGATGAGCGTTTTGAAAAGACTCGTCAACTCTGATCTTTTGGATATGATTCATGTACATCACGCTGGATCCGATACGTTGGCAGAGTTCCTTCCTGTTGAAATTTTGCCGAAAGAAGCCGGCGGGAATACGAAAACTTTTGATGAATGCAGAGGTAGGATAAATGTATTTTATGTATTGTAATGTAGTACAGACCACAGGGTGCCACTATCAGGCTCTAAGAGACATATTACAGGGTCATATACCTCTTCCTGAAAAAGGTATGAACATATTCAGCACGCCAGCCCACCACATTGACGATTACAAATTCTGAGAATTCCAGCTGTTTTCCCATATACATAGTACTACAAGAACATTTCTCAGGTTCAGGTTTCCTCGGTACAAAGTATGAGAATAGAAATTAGAATATTTTCTCAGTAAAAGTAATATTTATGTTATACTCGTAATGCTTTATTGAAAGTAACCTATTTCAATTTAATGTATTGTATAATACATAAACTATCAATCTTACGTCATCTGTAGGTAAGATTCAATTAACTATTGTAAGAGATTGATTTAGTTATTAAATGTCAGAGAGATGGCGCCGTTTACAGAAATAGTGCTGCTTTACAGTTGTAAACCAAAATTTATTCGGATATTAGATTGATGAATACAATTTTGAATAAACATTTTGCCTCTATGCTTATTTATATCTTTAATTGTTAAATACATTTCTTAAATATTTTACGTGTATTTAAATAGACTAGGCGCAAAGATTAAATTATCTGAATTGTTACAGATGAAATGGTATTAAGAATGAGAATGAATAATGATTATTTCGTGGAGGAAAATAAGAAACGTGTGACTGAATCACTCAGACCTCAGAAGCAAAGTAAATAAACTCAAAGTGGTCGTGAGACGCTTACTAGTGGTAATTTCCATTACTTATAATTCGAGTTTAATATGTCATTGTATAAGCTTAAATGTAGCGTTAATTTTTTTTTACTTTTTTCATAAGATATATGTTTTTTTATATTATAGTTGGCAAACGAACGCACGGGTCACCTGAGGGTAAGTGATCACCATCATCCATGGACACTAGCAACACCAGAAGAGTCGCAAGTTCGTTGCCAGTTTATGTTTGGGGGAAAGGGGGGAGAGGTGCCTCTGACGAATGAATAATCGTTCAACCTTTATTATCCACATTTATATAAGCTATAGATTGTTTACATCACTGTCTTTCGTAATTTTTGCGGCATTTTGTATTGAATCACTAACGCCTTTCTATTATGGTATTTGTGTACTTAAACCTTGAAACAGGCATGAATTACTCATTAAAGTAAGCAATCTATGGGAGTTGTCTAAACAAATATTGGTTTATCATGACATCGATATTAAATTTACATTACAATATTACATATAATAGGTCTTTACCTATGAAATTGCCGTTCTGCAGTACTGGCCATTTCAAATCAAAATAATTTTTGTTTGGCTAAGAATTCTAATTTCAAATTAATTTTATTTTAAAAACATGGAATTCTTTTTCTAAAAGTAGTCATTTGTTTATTGATTAGTGTTACATTTTCATCGAATTTCATTTTTTTTTTGTCATCATGGATACGTTAAAAATTCAAGTAATTATGGAATATGAGTACTGTCGTGGCAGCAACGCGGCACAGCGGCACGCAACATCAACGTTTACGGAGCTAACACTACAAACTAACGCACCACCTGTTATTAGTTTGTTCGCTTCCGTTCTGGGAATTTCGACCTGAAAACCAGACTGGTCGACAATAACGAATCAAAAGCGATTGTGGAAGCTGATGATACACAATCTACGGCTGAATTAGCAGCAGCTTTCGACGTTAGCGTCAAAACAATATTGGTCCATTTGCATCAAATTATTGGCAAGGTAAAAAAGCTTGACAAATGGGTGCCCCACGAATTCAATGATCGACAGCGCGAAGTACGCGTCGAGACGTGCCTTGCACTGCTCAACAGACACACAAATGAAGGAATTTTGAACCGCATTGTTACCTGCGATGAAAAATGGATTCTGTTTGATAACTGCAAGCGCTCAGCAAGTTGGTTGGATCCTGATTCAACACCTAAACAATGCCCTAAACGAAAACTTACCCCTAGAAAAGTGATGGTCACAGTTTGGTGGTCTAGCGCCGGTGTAATTCATCACAGCTTCTTACCAAACGGGGTGAGCATTACTGCAGTGTACTGTGAAGAACTGAACACAATGATGGAGAAGCTGGCACATCTCCAACCAGCATTGGTCAATCGCTCGTCTCCGCTGCTCCTGCACGACAACGCGCGACCTCATACTGCACAGCAGACGGTCTCCAATTTGCAAGAACTAGAGTTGGAAGTTCTCGGTCATCCGATTTCTTTAAGGGCATCAATAAACTACCACTGGGTTGTCAAAGATGCATTGATTGCATGGGTGATTACTTCGATTAATACAAATAAAAAATAAATTTCAATTTTTTCATACAAAACGGCAATTTCATAGGTAAAGACCTAATATTTGCATGTATTTTGAGCATAAATAAATAAATACCATATACCATACCATATACATAATAATACCAAAAACGTAATATACTTTCTAATACTAGTATTCATTGCATTAATAGATTTGATAATATTGATATATATGAAAATTAAACTTTGAGCTTGAGTAACTTTTAAACCAATAGACATGAAAAATGAATGATGACAACCCTTTTTCGTAGAACGTTAAATTCTCTATAGAAATATGTATTTGTTACTATAATAGGACAATTTGTCCTAGAGTTAGAAAATTTTTCGTTATTTCTATTAATACAGACTATATTGGAGTTCATATTAAGAGCTAAAATTTTCGGAGCATATTGTTTTATATACTCAAGTGTTTGATCCCATTGGAGCAAAGAAATCCTAAAACACAGCAGCTATGGAACATCTTAATATATAGTCTTGTATGCGTGGTAGGTGTAAAATTAAAATAAAACAACAATATTTCTTGGTAAATATATTTCATAGAAACATATTCGCCGTCACGTTACTCTTACACCATAACTGGAATATCGGCGCGCTGCGGACAAAATAATAACCCTTTAATATCTTCGATAACAAACAACATGAAAACAATCCACCAGTCAGATGGAGGTGCTTCAATATCTCAACAAACCATTTCTTTTTATACGTACTTATTAAGAATTAAATATTTATTAAGATATTAAATTTAAAAAAGTATTGCAAATGGTCTTTTTTCCAATATTCTGTTTCTGATAATATAAATGAATACTAGGAAGGCATTGTGACGACACTCTGTTTGATGGTATATACAGTACAATAGAAAAACTGTAATGATTGATCAACAACTGATTGCTAGATGTCGCTGAACTCGCAAATGTCGAGAATCAACGATATAACAATCAATATGAGTGAAAGAGATAACATTTCACATCACAATACAAACAGCTAATATTTATTGTATGATTATAAACTGGCTTTTGCTCGTGGTTTCTTTCTTTAAATCTGACTTACTCCTAAAGGACAAGTATTTATTATCTTTTTAAATATTTTTTTTAAGGTAAGGTAACCTTTTACCTTATACCTTTTGTCCTTTCTTGTACCGCCGACAAGGTGTATATACAATTTCATAATAATCAGTTAAGTCATTAAAGCATGAAAGCACAACAAACAAACAAATTTACTTTTGCATATACAATATTAATTAGGATATCAAAACAACTTCATTATTACTCTTTATAATCAATTCAATACTCACATTTTTAATGAAGTTAGTCAAAGAGACCGAAGCCCATGTCATCATCCGATTCAGAGTCCTCTTTCTTCTCTTCTTTCTCTTCTGTGATCATAAACAAAAGAGAAGTATATTAATAAACAACCCGCTAAAGCTTAACGGTAATCATTATTAGATTTTAACAATCAGTTGATGTAATTCACAGCACTGTATCTCAGTCGAAAGATGGTGTTATTTATGGGATCATCATATAGCAATAATAATAATGTCAGTATGTAAGAGTCCTACTGTTAACTTTTACAGGAAAAGTTTGGACGACATACTGACAATTTCAAATTCTACATAATATACAGTTTTACATTGTTACTTGTTTAATCACAACACAACACTAAGCTTTCAGTATTTGAATTTATAAAAGACGGATTGCCCTAGTGAGGCCCGTACAGTTTCTCCACACTACCCAGAACACATACAATCAACGAAATGATCTAGTTTTTATACCGTTTCGAAAATAAAAAGCATCATCTATCAGCCTCATAAATCATTACTACAATAGCAATAATACTAAAATAACATTTCTCAGATTCAGGTTTCCTTGAATCCCTGGATAGTTTTACCAATTTAATTCAATCAATTAATGTGAAATACGTATGAGTAAATGTTAGGATCTCAGTACACAGATATTGAATTGACAGTTTATTGGTCAAACAATTGATCATTATTATAATAACATATCAATTTTAGAGGTAGTTTATAATCAAGTTGTCAAGGGCAGAGTAATAATTATTTACATGAGGTTTATAAAATTCAACACTTCAACAAATAGCATAAATCTGTACAAAAAGAAATAAAATAGAATCAAGTTATTCTCTCTAGTAATTTCTGATATGAAAGTGTTTATAAAATATGTTAACAGTATTCAGTTTGGGAATTATGTACAAAAAATAAAAGTGGTCAACAGGTCTTAGGATATGCATTGTTTGTAGCACATCAAACTATTTTTTTTTAAATACTTTACAGGTTTAGCCATTTGACCACAATCCCATTTGATGTTAAATGGCAAAGCCGCAAAGTGGTCTAAGATGGTAAGCATGGTACGGCCAACTCCCAATGAACTGGTTGACTGTGCAGAAAGGGATCACCCTGTGGTGGCGGGGGTTCAAAAAATTAAAGTTTTTTGTAATCGGCTCTTAGCAACTTGTTGATCTGAAATATGGTTTAGAAGTGTCAAGTGGTTACCTTTCTTTTCTTCAGCCGCTGCGGCCGCGGGCGCTGCGCCTCCTGCCGCCGCCGCGACGGCCGCTCCGCCGCCCACCGGCATGGACGAGAGCTTGCCGCGACCTTACACATTGTAATAATGTTACCAGAACCCCCATACATATTGTTAATCTAACCTACATAAAGAATCTCAGCTAGTGTTTGAACAGCAATGTCGTTCAGACGAAAGATGGTGTTGTTTTAAATATCATCATTATATTCATAGGCACTTCTGTAATCTATATTGATTTCTTGGACAATATACTTGAATATCACTCAAGTTTTTATGACAACTAGATTAACTAGAATTATTTTTAATAAAACTGGATATTACACACTTTATTCACATCAAAATAGTCTCCTTTTTGTATGCAATATTTCATTCCTAAAAAATTAAACTAAATTTTGTTATTTAAAAGACAATATATACTTAATTATGTAGCAAGATTATTTTTAGCATAAATAAAAACACAAAAATACCCTAACAAATGGATGATGGAAAATGAATGGAAATGAATACTAAAACTCAACCACCAATTTAGACAAATAACTAAACAACTCTGTCATTACGAAGAATGGACAAGAAACTCAGTCTAGTCACATACTGTATATAATTGCTAAAAAGAAAGTTATAATTTGTTTTTGAAAATGTACAGAAATGCATTTCTAGACACCAGTATAATTCAAAACCTTTTTACATCAAATGTTATAAGGTGCTTGAACTTACTATATGAACAATCAGTAAAACTTTAACTGTTCATTTAGTTGAAGATGATTTGTTTTGCTCTTCTAAGTACTGCACTTAATTATTTTTTTTTCGAACTGACTACGCTATTGACCAAGGAAAGTCTTAACAGCTTCACCGGACTACTAAGGCGAGCGCTTGCAGCACTCAACCGATCCAGTATTGCATTATGGTCAACATTAGATTACACAATGTTAAATTGAAAATAAATAAAAATATAGTACAGCAGAAACTAATAATTTTCAAAGTTTGTTCAAAATCATATTACAGAAAGTTTCACTTTAGGTTTCTAAGTATTTGTTTAATTACTTTCTATTAATAATATTTAACACGTAAACATTTTTACACACACAAGATTTATTTTATTTTAAGTATTTGTGGAGTAAGTATACATAATACTATTGATCTAGTGAATCTTGGTTGTGTATATGGTTTTTTTATCAACTGAGCTATTGGCCTAGCAACGCCTAAACAGCTTCACCGGACTACGGTACAGAATGTGTTACATTCAGTTTGAACTATAACTACAATGGCAGAAACTTATTACTTATTACATTTTGCCATTTCTCATATTGATAGACATAACGTTTATTTCTCAAAAACTAATTATTTCTACACAGAGGATTACTCTCTATAGCACTAACAATAGCAAAAGAACCATGTAAATCTTTTAAATCAGTTTTTGAGGTTACTCATTGCCAAAACAAACAGATGTTCACTTTTTACAATGTGAGGTGAATATATTTAGAATTCTAAATTAAATTCATATAATAATGTTGTAACTCACCAGCCTCAATCAGTTCATCAATATTTTTGCCATTGAGCTCAGAAATAACTTTCTTGAGTTTCTCAGAGTCTGCTTCAATACCGACAGAGCTTAGGATTTTTTCGACATCTGCAGCCGCCGGGGACGCCTTGCCGCCCAACACGGCGAGTAAATACGCGGCCACGTAACGCATTCTGGAATAAATTATTTAAACATTCATAACAGCTTCAATTTGTTACAAGATTATTGTGCACCAATATCGCTAGAACCACAAGAACCTATTGTAAGTTACTATTTTTATAGTTTTAAACTTGTTTAACACGTGCAATTACTTTGCACTCTTTGATTTCAAGAAAAGTAACCCCACAATGTTTACGTACATTTACTGCAAGAAAATTATTATTTCACTACATGAAATATATAAAGGAGGCATCAATTATTTTTGTTAACAGTATGAATTCACTTTGTTCAATATTATAATGTAAACAGAAAATAACAAAAAATGTAGGTGTGCATGTTTGTGGCGCTGTTGCTGAGAATTTTCCGAATCCAAAGTGATCTTCGACAAAACCAATATATATACACTGTGAAGGTGATGCACGTACTTTTGTAAAGTTGTTATTTGAATCTTTTATAATATTTTGTACAAAAACACTTACATTTAAGTCGCTAAGACACGAAACGTGTAATGCCAAAAAATAAAATGTTCGTCTCGCACGAAACGTCAAGTAGGAAAGAAAAAGAACAGCGGGACGCCGATCGAATCTGACTTTGACATTTGTCTATGGCTTAGAGTTGTACAGTATGATCCATAAACAAAATATCGACTATAACGTTGACATATTAATAAAACAACTGATTTTTTTTTAATGTAAAACTGACTATCATACCATTTTAATATATACTGTCGTTGACATTAGAAGTGAAATAAATAAGAACTAGAGCGCTTATTCATAGCAATTGTTGATTTTGAAATCGATTTATTAAATTTGAATTGAAATAGGGTTGGAACAGAAAATTGGTATAAAGCCTTGTGATACACAGAGTATGCAAAATAGAAGTTTTTAAACATTTTGCGTCCTGTCCTTTGATTGCGTATAAGAACGAAACAGCAGTAGCAGAAGCAGTTGAGTACAAATGATAATAACTTTGCTCACATCTGTAAAATGTGCTTCATTTACTTGTTAATGTACAATATAGTAGTTTTATATTAAATAATGGATAAACTTTATACAATATTTTATTATACAAGTCTAAACATCTTTATCATTTGTTTATTTAAGGTACACAAAACTCAGTTCAATGAACATAAATGGACAGGAACCCTTTTATACGTGAACACAGCATGTATAAAATAAGAAGACAACGTCATATTATTAAAACAAAGAAAAATTAAATGCAATTAAACATTTAAATAATTTTTATTTCTAGTTCAGGCAGAGACATAAAAAAAAATATTGAATTTGAAACGCAAACTATTACAAAAAGAAAGCCTGCGATATGAAGGGCAATGTTGGCCTACATTAGTTCTTGCTAATGGTAGATGAAAAGTTTGCCCGCTAAATAAACGACTATACGTGGGTCACACAAGGGTATTTTTTTAAGAAAATCTGAAGATTCTAGGAAACTGTGTATCAATTTGTATTGTATATAAACATTACATCTAAATGTTTGTAGTGTGAGTTTAAGCTACTGTTATGGTATTTGTTGTCGTAAAAGGAAAGGTAATATAAGACTGGACATACTGGACTACAATATACCAGAATATTACGATTTATTGAATTAAAAATGAAAAATGATAGCATTGGCTGTTGAAATATTTTTAATTGTCTAAAGATAAAACCTTTGAGACGGGATGACTTATAAATAATATTATTAATATTTGGATCAAATGATAGTGCAAAATCCATGGTAATTCCTAAATCACGGATTGTGAAGATATCCACTAAAATAGTATTCTAATAGTGTAAAATACATTAGTGGGTGTCTTTTTTTCTAGTTTATTTGATATGAAAACATTTTTCTAATTTTAGTTACATTTGGTTATTCAAACATCATTCAAAAATGGCATCCATATCAGATTGTAAAATACATACATCGGCTGAATTTTCTATTACACGATAAATCTTCAAATCATCTGCACACAATTAAAAATTGGATTGCATAATATCCGAAATGTCATGAATAAGTAAAAGAATATCTTATTATATATCACATTGTATATAATGTCTCTCATGAAAATATGATCTTGGTTGATTTTTTTAAGAATAAATAAATTGACAGATGTGGTATTTCCACAGGTAAAAATTGTTGCAATCAGGGTGACCAAAAGTCGAAAAACATATTATAAATATTTAAGATGTGTAACATCATTTCTCTCGGTTGCTGGATATTTATTGTGGGAATGATTTTGGAAAAGGGACGAAAAGGGGGGAAGCGCGTGCTATTTGATTTAACCAATGAGCGCGCGTGGTGGCGGAGAGAATCAGCTGTGCACTCATCTACAGTTATACAATGTTGTGTATACAATTCTGACGTCATACTTATATGTGTAAACTATATTATTACTTTACTATTAAGCTTTTGTCAAACTTCATCATTCTTAAAAAAATGCGAGTAAGGAATAACGAATTATTCGAATAAATATTTTAGTGTGGATCTTTTTCATACTCTCAAATTATTTCCAAACATACCCGATTTATTTTTTTCAGGAATAAATAATTGTATAAATAAAATATATAAAAGTTATTATTGAGTATTTATCACTAGTAGAATTAAACTTGAGCAAGAATGCATGCACGCCTAACAAGATATAGAATTACATATATTTTCACGCTTAGAATATATTCGAACAATAATATGACGAATAAATTGACTACACTTATATTTCATAGTAGGATAACATGTCAAATATTAGACATCAAATGGGACTACTGTAAGATTCACTCGTTTTTTAAAATTTAATGTTCCTGTTTTTTTTCGTAGAATAATTTTGATATTGTATGTGCTATTTTGTAAGTTTAGGCGCTATTGGAAGAATTAATTGTCAAAATCAAACAGAGTAAATTATAATCATGTAAGCACGTATGTCATTAAAATAAAATAATAGGAAAGTATACATTTGATCTTCGAATAATATAGTGTCATGTTCTCTGAAGTGGCGCATTTTGCTATACGACTGGTCTCCTGCGCTACTAAAATTTTACCTGAGTGCCTTCCAAATGATCATCCCAAAACAAATTATCTTTATAAAAGAAGGCTCAATAAATTCTAAGAACAAGCCTTACTGAGTGTAGCACCCGATTGGACAATTTTAATAAGATACGTGTGCGTTTCGTCATCCAGACCGGGCATATTTCTTTTATCTAGGCATACAAAGCGCGTGGCACTTATCAAGCTTACCGTTCCATGGGAAACGAATATTCCTAAAGACCACGAGATGAAGCTGGACAGGTATTACGACTTTGTAAACGAGTTGACTAAAAACTATACCGTAGAAGTGGGAACGAGAGATATACCAGAAAAACTCTTTATAACCTACTGAAAGACATCGGTCTTTCCAGAAATGCAGCATGTTCTATACTAGAACGAGCCTTTAATGCTGCATTAGCAGGTTCATACCAGATTTGGGTAAGCAGGGAGAGAAACACAAGTAGTTAAGGTGAGTGTTAATGTACTTTGGAAAGGGATCCCTTAAACCTACACTCGTGTCACAAGTCTCGGGAACTACTCTGAGTTTCTCTCGCTGCCACGCGATGGACCCGACACCCGCATGGTGAATCCATTGTATGCTAAGTAGTTCGTCTCATCCATTGTCCAGTTTAATCTGAGAAGTGGTTTCACCGAATTGGTATGATTTTTATTGACAAAAACGAACATATAATCTATTGATCGTCGAGTGGTCGTAATTTTTTTACTCAAGAAAATTGGTTGAGACATAGAAAGAAGATATATTTAACTGTTTTGTCTCTGCTTATTTCTATGTATACAGATTACTTGGGTTATTTCTCATTGTTGTAACCCGGTGAAGCTTTAAAGGCCTGTCAGGCCAATAGCGTAGTTAATAAAACTTACAGGAGTTAAGTAGTAGTTATAAAAACACAGTTAAAAAGACAAGTTACTATTAATTCAGATGTAATTTTTTATGTTATAAAGAAGGTAAGAATATTACAAGTGTCTTGTGATATTTTCAATGTTCTGGAAAGATGGAGGTCGTCTTATTAGAATCTTCCAGGGAAGATTTGTAGCATCTCAGAATGCATGTTCCGGGGTATTATTTGCCATCTACTTCACTTGTGCAAAATTAGTTGATTATATTACGTAAAATAACACCAATATCACAAAACATAGAGTGAAATAACACAAGGTTATGAATAAAATGTAAAAACCATTACAAGACAAACTAAGATCCCGCCAAAAATTCGAAAATGTAATTGATCAAATGTTACTACTTTATACAGTTAGTACTTCCGCTGGGAATTGATAGGCCGTTATCACGTCTCACTATAACAAAAACCATTTGATTTTATTCGTTCGACATACTCGTATACCTGACAAAGGTAAATTTGAAAATAGTAATAAAAAGGCTGAAAAAATGCAAAGCATTAGCGATTGAAACGAAAATACTGAAGAATCCTTAGACACTTTTGATATGTAACTATGAAAAACGTTAAAATGAATTAAAACATGTTGCAGATGTACGTTTTAGACCACAATTAAATACATATATTTAATTTCTTCAGAAAGATATTCATTCTTTTGATACTAGCATACGGCATTCATATAACATAAGCAGTTGCGATGAAAAAAGAAAAGCATTTTCAAGAGAACGAATTCACAGGCAGTAGTTAGTTTAAATAGAATCCGGTAAGTTAAAGACATTTTTAGGGTTCCAGTTCCTCGAGGCTTCGACGGTGTATATTATATATAATTGACATCATATATGAGTTAGGCATATCCTCATATACATGTCAAAGACATTGTATAGATGAACGGTGCTCGGTCTCCCTGTGCTGATGGAGCCGAATTCCCGAAATACATCGGCTGAACGGCGTACAATAAAAACCAAAACTGATACGCAACGTGCCGACGTCGCACGCGCACCTAATATTAGACTAGACGGGTCAAAGAGTATGTTACTTACAGTCGGGTAGGTTGGCTTATCGTGAAGCAACTGTAATTGAATGAAACTATTTCTAGTTGTAATTTTTTTGGTATTGCATGTTCTGGCCATGAGTATATTCAGCTTAGTTGATAGCGTGTTTACACACTGCGCCAACGGACGTAGGTTAGAGTCTTAGCGACTGAGTCGGAGCTTACAGTGAAGGAAAACATCGGGATGAAATCATGGCATGGTGGTACGGCTTTTCTAAGTCCACCTGGCTAACTACCCATCTCGAGTTGAACATCTGTCACCAAGCACCTGTTCGTGTGTTCCGGCAGCTACACTTGAGAGGTTGCTAGGTTTAGCGTATCACCCATCTTAGATTACATCATCAGGTGTGGTTGTGCTCAAACGCTAAAAACCTATAAGTATTTAAAAAAATGGGACTAGTAGTAGGGAGTAGTAGACGTAGTTATACCTATAATAACATCGTACATTATATCGCCTCTTAGTTTCGATATATAAGTAGATATAATTTACTAAAATCATCTAAGTGAATTTCGATAGGCATTATCCATAAATACATATTATAATTTTAAGAGTTTAAATTTATATTTTTTTGGAGGTTCTAAATAAACAGAATTTTGATTGACCCTGTGAAAATCAAATCCGCAGTGATTGTTTTAAGTAATTTTATATGGGGATGCTTAGAAAATGTTGTATAATAATATTATAAGTATATTAATGGTTTAGGCGGTCTGAAAATTAAAAACCTGATATATACAACTTGTAATAAATTATAATATTCAACGAGTTCCCTTATAAGTAGCAGCACACTTGGGTTTATTAAATGTATAAATATTCTGTATAATAAAGTTACACGACCCAGGCATTAGAATAATCGGTTCATTTGGAAACTAGAGAATGAGCTTTCTTATACTTTTTTGTTATTTAAAATACCCTGTTATTAAAGTTTTTGTTGTAAGAGAACATTTTTTTAATAGCGACGAATTTCATTCATCGTGTTGTTAGCTCAGGTGTAATGAGATGTCGCGCGAAATGACAAGTGACAATGGCCCAAACGATTACTCTAGAGTCTGAACAAATTTAGTTACATTTTCTATCTTTTTGTGGAGTATTATTATATAAAAACTCTTAGCATTATTCAAATTTAGATTTTACATCGCAAAAAATAATATATATCTATTTTCTTAAATGTTTTTTATCGTGTTGTGTAATAACATATTTTAAGCATTAGATATATATTATACTCCATCACTGTGATTTCATAATGTAAGAGTTATGGTACTATTAGCTACTTTAATTTATCTTTTCTAAACAATCATCTATTGCAGTACATTGGTACATATTTCATGGTTTAGATAAAACTAGCGGGCACGGAGGACGTTGTGATGCCCCGGTAATAAAAAAAAAATCTAGAATTAGATCGCAGCGCTACCTACCGGATCCAACTGTGATTCTAAACCATTTTCGAATCCACTGAAATACACTCATAAAATTTCATCAAAATCGGACCAGCTGTTTAGGACGAATTCAGTTACATACATACATACGGCCAGGATAATTATATTTTTAGATACCAGGATTGGATTTATATAAAAAAATAACACAATTACATACCTCTACACGACAACTCACATCAACATTTTAATAACTCAAGTAACACAATCAACCATTAAAACACACAGAGATAGAAATAACAGTGTAAATTGGAAAGAACTGACGCAATACAACAACAGTCACCCGATATAACCTTCCAGCGAAACGACCGAGCAAGAATGTCCCCAATGGCTCGACCGACTCCCTTTTTATAGCATTTCACTAATGTACGATCAGCCGATAAGTTCGACCAATGGCGTCGAGATCGGCCTATAAGTTCGACCAATGGCGTGTTAGGTCAATAGTACGGATAATTCTGATACAGTCGTCTGCTAACAATATATATAAAAGATATTCCAACAGTATACAATGATAGTCCTCTTGTATCAACTTAATTTTGTTTTAATTTCGTAACTTGTTGATTGCAATAAACAAAACTGTACATTTTGGTTAGAAAATAAATTTACGATTAAGAAAAAATATTATATCCATCAGTTTAGTGATCTTGGAGTAATAAGCAAATAAAAAGACTGCTTTTTATAATATGCAGGGATGAGGAAAACGCTTCGACTAAGTGGTCAAGGGCTTGTTAGAAGTAATTAAAATTGACACTCTGTGTGAATAATCTTTGGCCACGTATAAACCAACCCCGGTACATGAGGTGTGTTGGTTAGTCGGCGCGTGAGCAAGTTATCAAATCGTACATTCCACGCGATTCACCTGTTTATGAAAACGTGAACATAAATCATACAATCTCTGTGTAATATTAATCATTTTTAGAATTTAAGCAAACAATTTTTTAGTGTTGATTTTTTAATATATATTTTCAATTTAGAATATCTTTTTAAATTATAATCGATTAGTGACGTGAATGTGCTGAGTTGTTATAATCGACTATTTAATTAATTTAATTTATATAAAATGTTTGGTGATGGAAATTGATTTATTAAGAAATAAAAAACAAAACGAAATCTTTGTAGCATTATAAGGTAAGTTTGTATATTAAATGTGTCATACATTTATATGTGGTTAACAGAAATATTGATTAACATTTAATTAATGACGGAATTACTGGATGAAATTTTGTCAACATTTATTGTTGTCTCATTCATACTTCATAGTGTTGTTTTAGGAAAGGGTGAGTCTCGATTTGATTATAAAGAGAATATAAATTAAGAAATAATTAGAGAGAGAGATATATATATATATATTTAATAAATAAATAGAGCTTGTATTAAATTATAGCTTAGTACAGTTATGGTCAAATATTTTATAACTGCTTTGTAATTAAGGTATTAGAACTAAAATAATTAAGAAATTATTATGTTATAATTATTTTTATTAATATTAATGAACCTAAAAGTGTATCTTGTGAAATCCATAGCAATGTTAATAACTTACAAGAAATTGGTATAGTCCGGTGAAGTTGTGAAGACCCTGCCAGGTTAATAGCGTAGTCAGTTCGTGGGAAAAAAAAATACAAGAAATTGGTTATAATAGTTGGTCTGAACGCGTTAATCTCTGGATATACCAGTTAGAATCTTATTGCAATTTGTAGATTATTTATCGAATAATGTTTTTTTTTTATTTCTTTTAGACTACCAATCTTCTAGTAGATTATTACTACCAATAGGTAGGTAATAATATTACAAGTTTCTTGCGATCATTTCAATGTTCTAACAAAATGGCGGCCCTCTAATTACTTTCCAAACATTTTTTTGGCAAGTTAGAATCCATGCTCCGTATTATTTCCCATCCACTTCACTCGTGCACAATAACCGAACTATATTACGTAAAACACCACCAATATTACAAAATATGGAGCCAAATAACACATGGATATGATTAAAATATAAAATCCACCACATGACATTCCAAGATCCCGTTAAAAACTCCTTTGAGAAATGTTATATGCTTTATAACATCGTGTTATGACATTTAGTAGCCGAGTAATTGGGACTCATTGGTTATAGAGTACTAATCAATACATATTATAAAACAAAGTCCTCTGCCACGTCTGTTTGTCTGTCCACGCTATACTAAAAAATCACTTAACGGATTTTTACGCGGTTATCACCAGTAGATAATGTGATTCATGAGGAAGGTTTGGGTATATAATTTGTCAAGTATTTTTGCTATTATCAGAACGCGGGCGGGACAATGTACGCCAGGCCTGCTAGTGTCTATATAAATATAATCAAAGAGGTCTGTTGATGTGCTCGCACCACGCAAAAACTGCAGGGCACACTTCTATCATTCAATCTTACCTCGTAGACATTTTGTTTTGATCTAAAGAACAAAAATATTACGACATCTTCATCCATTCTAGTTACTCATTTTATAAATGCGAATATGAGGTTATCTGTTCCGATTTCACGACTTAATTAATAAACCTATCGAATCTATAATAATGTATGTAAAGTTACGAGCAAAAGCTAGTTTAATATAAAGTTACTAAAGTTTAAGAAACTGATTTTTGTAAACAAAAGTAAAGTACTTGACAAAAAAAATGTAAGGAAAGTATATTTTTGTTTACTTTTTTTTCTCTGCTCATAAATAATATTGTTAAAATAATAAACAATAGGTCGCGGGTATCAGCTAGTAATCCACAAGTCGATTCAAAGCGGACGTAACTGTTTTTCTTGCTTATATTGCTTTGATTTACACATACATCATGATCTTTTTAATAAAAATCTTATTTTATTCTACATTTACTCTGTGCACTCATGTGGAATGCATACAATGATTACTGATTTCAATATATAGGTTCGATTTATGGTACAACCTTTTTCATATAATTTATTATCTAAACGAATGTCTCAG
Organism: Antheraea pernyi; assembly: GCA_015888305.1. NCBI lineage: Eukaryota > Metazoa > Arthropoda > Insecta > Lepidoptera > Saturniidae > Antheraea > Antheraea pernyi. Next base: position 744,876 of record MU158873.1, on the reverse strand, counting down.
GAGGAAAATGTTATTACATTGGTATTTAATGATTTACATAAAATATTGCAACAACATCATCTTATTAACTTGAACTTTATAACTTGTTCCGTGTATTATTTAACAAAACAAAACATATACCTAATAAAACCTGGCCCGAGACTACATTTATCATTAAAACAATTATGTAATTCGGTTCAGAAGTTTTGAGGTTATAAGTAGTAAAATAGACAATAAATCGGTGCGTTTTATAATATGTAAGAATAAGAAAAAACAATTTATTATCTTTGCGTAACAGAGTTCTTCAACAATATGAGGTTATATTTTGAAGAAATATTGTTAATCTCATACAGGTAATGACGAATTACGCAAAAATTCTATATGATGTCACTAGAACAGGTGAGTTTCCACCCACGGGAATTGTCCGAATGTTTTCTTATTTTATTAGCCATTAAATTTAATGTCAGCGTGCCTGTAATGAAACGTATTCAAGATTAAAGTTGGTAGCTCTTTTATTTTACATAAGGCCTTATGGGGGGTTTTTGACAGGATTATAGAATGTCATGTAATGGATTTTATATTTTATTTATAATCTTCTGTTATTTGGCTCTATATTTTGTAATATTGGTGGTGCTTTACGTAATATAGTTTGGTTATTATGTACAAATTAAATGGATGGGAAATAATACCGCGAAGCATGGATTCTGACTTGCCACAAAAACTCCCTAGAAATATCTTCTTGTTAGATATTGTTGTTAGATAAGACTACCGACTTGTTACAACATTGAAATGATCGCAAGAGAATTATAATATCATTACCTACTCGACAATAGCAGTAATAATGTACTAGAAGATTGGTTGCCATAAATAAAATAAAGAAGTCATTATGATGACTCGGTGTTCCAATAAGATGGCGACTCTCTTGTAAGAACCATCTATAGAGTTTCTGCGACGTTTTAGAATGAATTTTGTACATTATTATTTCGAATTCATTTCGTTTATGCACAATAACCGAGTTATCGTAAGCAAGATACTACGAATACGACACCATGTGGTGTTAATTAAATAATGCTAGATTATGAATAAATATGCATCCGACAAGTTGATTTTTAACGTGAAAAAAAACACTATCTGTTTTAAATTATGTTAAAAGTTATAGTACAAATAAAAGTTAGAGTAAATAACATATACAACTTATATAAAATGATATGCACATTTAATAGAAGTTGTTTTCATAATATTTCAAAAGAAATCCTTTATTAACAAACTTCATGGTGAGTTACATCGATGTATACAATTTCCGTTTTAAGCTAAAAATTAATTCTAAACGATTTTCTATTATCCGTCAAAAGAAACATCACTTCAAACGAATATTATTACAGATAAAAAAACAACGTTTGATTTTCAATGTCACTTTCAATAAAATGACATAGCTGACTATCTTAAGAAATTATTTTTAAAACGAAGATTTTATTATGAATATTATAATTGGAACGGATGTAGACCTATCTTCATTTCTTGGCTCCGATCTATGAAATAAGTTATTTAAAACTAATTTTGAGTTATTTATTTGTTTGTTTTGATTATCACATTATGAATATTAATATAAATCATTATGTAACGAAACAGAATCGTATAGATTTGTTAGAACGAATCTTGTATATCATTTCGTCCCTTATGTTAGTTTGAGAAAATACATAAACCCGATTGAGTTTCTTGCCGGTTCTTCTCGATGACTAGGTTATTTGTACTTTAGACGTTCATAAGTGACGTCTTAGGGCCGAAATTGAATGATGTATTTTTGATTTTATCTCGGTTTCCTCGAACCAAAGTTACTGACAGAAACTTTACCAATAACAAACATTTGACAGTTTTACGAATTAACCATTATGTAATCACGTTTCGTATAATAAAATGTTAATGTTTTATCTTGTCCCTGTACTTTAGTTCACTGAATAGGGTATAAGGGAAATGTTGGTCTGTGTCCGTTCGTAATAACGACAGAATTAAATAATACTACTGAACATATTTTATTTTACGATAGCCGACTCCACGTCCCTTGCCCCTTATTCCGCCGCGACGTGCTTACGATTGCGGTCATCTAAAAACAAAGTCGCCCTACGGCTTATTTTGTTATGGGCCTATAAAATACGTCCGGAATAGAACCTTGATGTAATGTCATAAATCTTGTTTTACACTGCGACGTAATCATACGTCATTGGTTGCTATGGATGTTAGTGTTGGGCGCGAGAATCGGCGAGTTTTTAATTAAACAGTTTTAATGCTTAGAATAAAATTGTTTTCAAATAAATTGTATATGTGTTGCATGTTGCAGTTGTCCATGGGTGACGGTGACCATTTAACAGCAGATGGGCCGTCTACCAGTTTGCTGCCCCTTGGCATAAAAAAAAAACAATTTTAGAGTCAACGAAAGCTCTCTAATGTTTTCGTAATAAGTTACAAAGTCATTTCTGACAAACAAAACTACAAATAGAAGTTTGAAAAAGCACTTTTATTTCAAGTGATATCACTTATAAATTACACGTGCAGTGTTGATAAACGCATTTTCGTAAGAATGCATTAATTTACAAGAGAACACGCTTGTAACACAAAGCTTGTAATATTTGATAAATAAGGAACAGATCTTTTTTTTACAGTATGACCGTGTAAATAAAATGGAAACTGAACAACCGAACCTTTTGTATATGGAGATATTTGTACCTACATTTTTCATTTTTCGGTATGATTTTTTAAGCAGTTTTTTTATACGAGCGTTGTTCTGGTACTTAGAAACGCAACAAAAAGAATTAGCCATTCTACAATGATGCCCTTATATAATATCGGCAATTGATCCTTATAAATATATAGATATATCAGTCATACCCAAGTCTTAACAGAGCATCGACAGTGCTGCCTCTGAGTATGTAATATCAATATCTTGCTAGGAATATTCTATAGAGTAGAGTGAGTATTTTGGTTTACATGTTCACTGGATTGTAATTATACATATACTAGTGGACCTGGCGTGCGCAGTCCTGCCTTGATGATAAAATAAATCCTAAAATTCAACCGCAGCGCTACCCGCTGGGTCCAATTGTGGATATAAACCATTCTTGAATCCACCTGAACCCATAGCAAAACTTTCTTCAAAATCTGTCCAGCCGTTTAGGAGGACTTCAGTCACACACACACGGACTGAAGAATTATATATATAGAGTCGGTTCTTTTTTTCTTCCTACTTTTGGCGGTTTGCCCGAAAAATTAAGAGAAAATATATTTTTTACAAAAACTGTACTTTGACGACTCCTACTGGTGAACTAGTGCGAGTTACACAAAAAAAAACACTAAGACTATTTTAAAGAGCGTGAAATTCCGCACAAGTTTCATCAAACCGATTTGCAATATTATAAAAGCCGGGTAAGCATTAGAAATTTGAAAAAAAAATTAAATTGTAAGTACTTAAAATTAATATTAAGAGCCCAAACTTGGTGTTAATTTTTTTTTCTATATGTAGATTAGTATTTTACATGAGCCACGAAAAAAAAAAATGTTTGCGGAAATGAACAACCCTAATATATATATATAAAGATATATATGTTTACATTATTATTAGTAAGAATTAAAAAAAAAACGCTAACCTAATAGCCACACGATTGATCCGTATCATAGAATCTTGCGTGGGCGCAATGACGTTTCACATCAAAGAAGTATGATTTAATTTCGCAATATGTACGTAGCGTTTACATCGTTATCATAAACGGCACAATCATGTTTCCGTTTGTACGTAGACTATCTCTGTCGTGTTCTTCACGGACTTCTTGAAGGATTAATTGAAGCGAAACTTCTTCTTTTTGACATGAAAACTTCTTAAGACGCTTTGAGCGGTATTTTTTGGCAAGAGATAAAATTATGATTTCGCCTCATGACATGCTAGTAAGCGTGACCGATCATATTGCGCTTGCGTCAGACTGGCGTCGCGTAGTAGAGGTCTGTGTACATTTAATATTGATATTTTGAGATTGTGCATATATTAATTATAAACTGTATAAAAATGTGTATAATCTTTGTTCGGAGTGGCGATAGAAGTGAAAGAGAGACTAATGATAATAATTTCAATGTACAAATTATGAAATTTAAATAATTCACACCATAATTTATTTAAAAATTCAAAGCAGAACATAGTTATTCTACTGTATTTTTCACTTCTGCGGCAGTCCTTATAACTGCTTCGACTTTTTTAATTTATGGAAGCTACGATGACTATTCATATTGTGTTTAGTTCTGATATCATGCGCGCATCGACGTTGTAATCCTACAATGAGCTGGATCTTTTCATGAAGCAAAATATTATAATGAAATATGTAACACCCTGGTGTTAGAGTTTATTTTTGCTCGTCTGGTTACCTAAATACGTACCAGCTGAAAATCTATCACCAAGCAGGACTGTAGCAAGCAACATTTGATAACTAGTCCTCATGTACATTACATGAAGTTGTGGTTAACCATAAGCTTAAAAAAATCTCATATAAATAAGTTTTTTTTAACGTGGGGAAGTCCCTTATGGATACGCCACCCTCCCGGTGAAGAGGGTGGGCTATGTCCGACACGCACAGACTAAAATTCCACGGTCTACCGACAGACCGTAATTGTTGGGGCGGCAAGGGATCGTACAATGTTACTCAATCCTGTAGAGACGCCCCAACGGTCCGCCCGGCGGAAGGTGACCCCCGGGCTCCTACCTATAGAAATGCAGACAGGGTACACACCAGCTGCCTCCCCTCGTCCGCTGAACCTGTACTGACGGAGAGGGCCGCTTAGAGGATCTACCTCGCGGGCCCTCACCGCCGCCTACATCTGCGAGATGACCTCCTCGCAGAAGGAGGCCATCGCTTACCAAATGTGGTTGCTGCCGAGCATGGACAAAACCACACTCAAATCGTGATAGGACCACCGCAGCCAGAATGCGGCGCTGTCCTTCCGACGTAGCACACTCAGACAGAGTGTGCTGCGTGGTGTCCTCGTGAGTGCCGCACTCGTGGCATGCAGCGGTCGGCTCCCTGCGAGCGATCTGGTGCAGGTACCACCCGAAGCAACCGTGTCCGGTGAGTACCTGCACCATTCGAAACGTCAGGGAGCCCCACTCCCTACCTATCCACTCCCGCAGGAACGGGCGGACGGCGTCCACGGTATACCGCCCGAACCGAGCGTCCGCCAGGTCCTGTATCCATCGTCTTCCCTGAAACGCCGTCTCCTTCCTGTACGAATTCACGGCGGCGAGAACTCTTGTCTCCAGGACCCAGGGTAGGGTGCCGGCGAGCGTGAAGGCCGCCACCGAGGACAGCGTGCGGTACGCCCGGATCGCCCTTAGTGCCACCGTGCGCTGCGCACTGCGGAGCGCACACAAGTTGGCGGCACCGAGGGCGTCGGCCCAGACCTGTGCCCCGTAGGCAGCCATCGCACGCATGATTCCCATGTAGAGTCGACGGCACCCGGCACTTGGCCGGGAAGCATTGGGCCTATATTGGGAAGCAACCGAACGAGCGCCGCCGCAGCTCCAACAATTTGCGGTCCGTGCCCCGCGAAATGTAGCTCAAACCGCCAGCGCCCGTCCAGGGTGAGACCCAGATACTTCATCAGGGTCCCCACCTCGATCTGGGCACCCTCCACCATTATGTGTGCCCCAGGTGGTGGCCCTCGCCGAGGCCCGTGAAATAACAAGGCTTCGGTCTTTTCAAGGGCCACCATTTAAACAAGGTTGGCACATTGCGTTTTTACCTTCTACTCTGTTCTATAACCTCCTATCTAGTAGTCATATCCAATTTCTCCTGAACAACACGATTTCCGACATGTGTCAGCAAGCATTGATAAAGTATCACATATAAACTCAAATTCTTATTAATGAGGAACCCGTAATGAATTCATAATAAGAGTAATTCTAGGCTTTAGTGATCGGGGTGCAATGTCAGGAACCTCCGCGTGGTGCACCCCGGGCAACGTCGACCGCTTCTCGGTCGGCGGCTGATACCTGACGAGGCGTAAGCCTGTTATACGGACTCAGATCCCGCCTCTTTCGATGACACCTGCTATATTCATGGACTCTGATTTTTGCCTCTTTGTTTAACCCTTGCTTGCCTCTGTACTCCGATTCTCTCCTCTCACGTTGACCCTGATTTGCCTTATGGACCTTGATTCCCTCTTTCTCTGATGACCTAAGCTCTGTCCCCTGGATTCCGATGATAACAAAGATGAAAAACGCAACATTTAAAAAGGAACTACCCCAGGAGGGTACCGGCGCCGCCGGAGAATCCCTCCCTGGGCCCTCGGGCGGGACGACGCCGGGAAGGTGCTGGAGAGGATTATGTACGAGTTCACGGCGGCGAGGAAACGAAGGGAGGAGCCACCGGCTCCCAGGGAGGTAGAGGTGGAGAGACGGCGTCTAAGGGAGGACGCAAAGGTGGCAGCAGGACCTGGCGGGCGAGCGATTCGGGCGGTTCACAGTGGACGCCGTCCACCCGGTCCTGCGGGAGTGGACTGCCAGGGAGTGGGGCTCCCTGACGTTCCGACTGGTGCAGGTACTCACCGGACACGGTTGTTTCGGGTGGTACCTGCACCGGATCGCAGCCGCCTGCCACGAGTGCGGCGCTGAGGAAGATACCTCGCAGCACTCGCTGTCTGAGTGTGCTGCGTGGGGGGAGCAGCGCCGCATCCTGGCGGCGGCCGTAGGAACGGACTTATCGCTGCCGAGCGTGGTTTCGGCCATGCTCGACAGCGAACAGGCTTGGCGAGCGATGGCCTCCTTCTGCGAGGAGGTCATCTCGCAGAAGGAGAAGGCGGAGAGGGCCCGCGAGGCAGACCCTCAAAGCGGCCGTCTCCGCCAAAGGAGGACAGGCAGGAGGAGAAGGCGCTTCGCCCAACTCCTCCTGCCACCGTAGCCGGACCTGAGGGGATGGACCGGGGGGCCCATCTCCTCATTGCACAGGTCCAGCGGACGAGGGGGGGCAGCCGGTGTGTACCCGGTCTATCCCTCTATAGGTAGGAACCCGGCGGTCACCTTCCGCCGGGCGGACCGTGGGGGCGGCTATACAAGGTAGATTAGCACGTTCGATCCCTTGCCGCCCCCACAAAACGGTCTGTCGGTACACCGTGGGGTTTTAGTCCGTGGGGGTTTCCATAAGGGGTTTCCCCACGTTAAAAAAAAAAAAAAAGGCTTTAGTGATCACACGTCATGGAAAATATGCATAATTTCCTACCTTTCAAGGAAGAACGTTGATACTGGCACATTATGGCATTGATATAGGCGTGGTTTTTGTTGTCATGAACTTAGTAACTATTATGATAACGTACAGATCGATATCTCTACCCCTCACAAATCTCATCAAATGTATGTCACCAATGAAGAACTCCTTGTTAGTTTTGTAAATAAAAGGTAATAATTTAAAGGTGCCTTTTGCTGGTAATCTGCGTGTGAGTTCCTCATAAGTTTGTCGCCAAGTGACGTTTAGAACATTCTAGAGAGTTTTTGGCGGGATTTTGGAATGTCATGTAATGGTTTTTATATTTTATTCATAATCTTTAGTTATTTCACTCTATATTTCGTAATATTGGTGGTATTTTACGTACCTAATATAGTTTGGTTAGTGTGCACTAGTTAAGTGGATGGGAAATAATAGGACGGAACATGGATTCTAACTTGCTACAAAAACTCCCTGGAAAGTTCTAACAAGACGGTCGCAGTAATAATCTACTAGAAGATTGGTTGCCAAAAAAAGAACATTCTAAGCCCATGTATATATATCTAAATATTGTATTTTCTCAATTTTTCAGTATACTAAAAGCTGTAAGAATTTTTCTCATGAGAGCTGTTTTTAAGTCAAAACAGAGGCTATTTTAGCTACTTCCAATCAGGATTTATGCTTGTCAACAGCATTGAACATTTCTCTGTGAACAAAATGTAAATTTGACAAAATTTCGAAAATACGTTCACGCGTAACACGTTCGTATTATAAAATTTTATAGATGGCAATGAGTTATATATTACAATAGACACGCCGCACTATTTCAATACAGCACTTGAAATGTACGCTATAAAGGAGATTCCGTCTTATGAAAATGTGATTGCCGTTGTCAAGAAAATAATGCACCTTTGTATATGGCATGGGTAGTAATGGCAAAATTACTATTAAACAAAAAAGTTGGGATTGTCATAAGGAGACGGTAGAAGTGATAACTCAAAACGATGGAATAACTGTTTTCACTTTTGAATTTTTAAATTAATTGTAGCCTGTATTATTTCAATTTCATTATTTTGTGAATTGAAATTATTATCATTAGTCTAGTCTCATTAGTCTCATTATCTATTGGCACTCCCAATATAATAATATACTTTTTATACAGTTTATTAATTCATGAAACATATGATGGGCTGCACAATCTCAATACAAATATTAGATGTACAGAGGCTCTTTATACTACGTGTCGCTAGTCTGACGCAAACCACGCAAGCGTAATACAGTCAGGCCATCTATACCAACATGCCATGACGTGAAACTATAAATTTATCTTCTGTCAATAAAATACCGTTCAACGCGCCTAAAGAAGATTTTACATCAAAAACAAAAGGAAGCTAACACATAATGCACATAAAGTGCACGGGCAACAGTTAGATTCGGTATAAATTAATGCTTATTGCAAACGAACTTACGCCGGAGACTGATTTAGTGTATTTCATATATTGAAACGAGTGACGCAGTATGCAATAATTGTGCTAATTCTGTATCCTTTCCGGGCGTGCTTAAAACAACTCACCAAAGATTCGTCATAACAAATTACTATGAATTTGTTGTATAATTAAAAAGTACGTAGATATACCTGTATAATCCATCTCATTTACATTTATTTACTTTAATTACCTCTACATGGTGATATCCGCGTCCGTGTTAACACAACCAGTAATAAAATGAAGATAAATTATGGTACCTTGTCTAGTGAATACGTAGTCATTGTCGGATGTATGTAAATTCGAACGTCAACGTTAGTCTGACAGCTGTCATTACAGAGCCGGCTAATTGGCTTTCCGATTCAAGTTTGAACAAATGACAAAAGTTGGGCCGTGATGCCACCGTGAGCCGCGCACTTTTGAACGCGATCAGAACGACTGATCGTCTGTTTGAACTAGGTCATCTGAAAGACACCGTATCTATACAGTTTCTGTGAAATATTGAAGTGTACGGTAACATCCATGAATTATGCCTATAAAAATGTAATTTCGGATATCCTATTAATTCATTTTTTAAGAATGAACGACAATTTCTCACCCTTTCACGCAACAATTATTGCGGTAACATTGATGGAACATTACAGTAATGTAGCTTAAATACCGGAATGCTATATAAGCTATAATTTGCCAAATCAAATCAAGTATATAGGTATATAAAATATTTCAATAGATATAATTAGTGTTGTATGGAGTATAAAAGGTCTTTTCATCTTAGTATAAGGCTGCAAGACTGCAAATACAAGCGCCGTAGCGCTTATTTTCCGACAAGATCTGCTATATACACAAACACATGAACGAAATTACAATACAATTTCAAATTCAGCTCATATGTATACGCATGTTATATATAACCCAGCAGTGCCTATAAATAATCCATAATCCATTTTATCGAATGGATTCCAGGAATGGATGCTGATTCCATCACATAATTACTACATGTTATAAAACAAAGTCCTCTGCCACGCCTGTCTGTTCGCGATAAACTCATAAACTACTGAACGGATTTTCATGAGGTTTTCACCAGTAGATAAAGTGATTCAAGTATATAGTTTGTAGTTGTTATTAGGGCGGGATAACGTTCGCTGGGCCCACTAGTACATTCATAATGTACGAAGTTACGTATTTCATTTCACAAAACTAAAATGTGAGATATAACTTACAAAAGAGTGCACATCAGGTTAAAGATTACTTTAATAATCCATGTTCATAAATCTCGTTTTTCTTAGATTATTACTGCCTTTGTCGAGTGGGTAAGTTTCTTGTGATAATTTCAATGTTTTAACAAGATGGTGGCTATCTTATTAGAACTTTCCCTGGAGATTTTGTGGCATCACAGAATTCATGCTCCATAGTATTATTTCACTTGTGCACAATAACCAATCTATATTACGTAAAAGACGACCAATATTACAAAATACAGTGTCAAATAACAGAAAATTATGAATAAAATTTAAAAGCCACTACATGACAGAGTAAAATCCTGCCACAGACAAACAGTCATGTCCTCGTTTATTATGTAATTAGGATTTTCGAGACCGGCCAGATGGTAGAACAACATTACGTGGACAACCGCATGTTCCTAGAATAATGTTCTACAAATGTATGTTAAATTTTGACACCTAAATATAATGTTTACAGTCTCGCGTTATGTCTGCGGCGGATGCGGGCGGTTAATTATAAATTGCAATTTACAGCTGCGCACGCGCATTACTAACGCGGATCAGGGTGATCGAACTAACGGATTTATTTATATGGATCAGACATAACCACCGTGTGGTATATTCCATATATGGTAGATAATCATTGATAATCTATCTATAATGTATGTCCGCAAAAACTTAGATAAGCTGGATTTAGTAAAAGACTAAAATAATTTAAATACTAGAAACAGTAATTCCATGTTTCAAGCACACTAAGACCGATTTTATATTTGGTGTAGAGATAGTTCGTAGCCTCGAAAAAGAAAGAAAGAAAACAAATTTATTTGCAACATATTCGTACATATAAATACAGTTGTTGATTACTGGTGAAAATCATTACATATTATAAAACAAAGTCCTCTGCCGCGTCTGTTTGTCTGTTTGAAGTAAACTCAAAAACTACTCAACGGATTTTCTTGCAAAGCATAGATATACAAATTGTCCAGGTTTTTTTTAACCTTCCCCATGAATTGAAAACGGCATGAAAATCCGTTCTGTAGTTTGAGAGTATCGCGGACTGACAGACAGAGGAGTTTGTTTTACACTATGTAGTGATGAACTGTTATCCGTGCGTGTGAAATTGATCAAAAATATGTTGCTTACTGTTAACATGCGCGTAAGGCGTGCACTGTACTGGATATAGAAGAATAAATATAATTGAAAGTCATATGTTCGTATGTAATCTGAATTATATTATCTTTTTGGTCAATTTGGCAGCCATTTTTTCTTATTTACTGCGGTTGCCTCTGCATAACTCTATTGCTGATAATAAATCCCATCCCATTCGACACACTGTTAGTATTCACATATTTAATGTACCCGTTACATGTTACAGTAGACGGCGTGCGTGTCGTACTTACAAATGTTTTTGTAAGATCATTTCTGTAATGTACACACCTACTCACAATTTACATTTCTTTAATACATTAAAAAAACGCGTGCGGAGCCGACGGCCACAGCTAGTATTATATAAAAATACGTGTGCTAAGTTCAGTCTAAACTTAGCAAAAGCACGTAGAAAAAATCGTGAGAAATGCTAGTAATAGAAAATCTCTATTCATTTGAGGGCACAATAAACCACTCGTGAACGTCAAAGCTACTATTTATTCAGAGAACAAGTACGGCCAAGAAACCGGGTCGCGGTTACTACAGGTGTATTCTTGAAATTGTAGTTAAATGTTTTTTTCTTCTAACATAAATTGACGGAGCGGTTTATGAACACATGTCGTTTCTCAAAAATCTCGACCGCAAAACCACGTTGAGAATGCATTCCAAAAAATATCAACTATAAACCACATTTGGTTTCCATTTTCCCCGAAAGAAAAATAAAGATCGAAAATCTTGGCTCCGTGCCTCAATTGACGTTGGCAGAAACATTGAAAGAACAGAGCGGTGATTAAAAAAAATGTCGGTCGAAACAGTCTAGTAAAGAACTATACATGTGTACTGTGTGTTTTTTAGATTCTAAAAGAAAGCAGGTACTCTAACAAATTATGTTGATACACGGCCGACGTGTTGGCGTTAGATTAATGCTCATACTAAGTTAAAAACTGATAAATACGCTGTTAAACTGATTTAAATATAATTTAATTAGCGCTTGTAACAGTGTTACCAGCTACATCTGTTTTTTCGACGTACTCATTTATTAAGACATTTCTTGAAATGTTTTATAAAATTTTTTTAAAGGTAGGCGTTAGAGATACGCTGAAGCTATTACTGGTTTCAGCATGAATGGGTCGGCTCACCCGGGGTAGTACAACCCGACCCACAGAAAATCAACGTGAAGTAACAGTGCTTGCATTGTTGCGTTTCGTTTGGTTAGTGAGACCACTGGAGGCCTTTCTCCCCTCTCTCTTCTCTTCCCTTACCCGTCCTCTCCCATCTCATCCCTTCCATCCCCTTCCCCCCCCCCCCCTTACACCTTTTCTATGATATTTCTTCGTTACCTACATTTCTTCGTTATCTAAATCATATTTATCAAATTACACATTACGCTGTAAAAAAAAAAATATGCTTCCATTATATGAGCGAAGAAAAATAGATGACATAATATATCTTTTTTGCATACTCTATGGTATAATTGATTGCTCTGAATTACTGAGTATGATTAACTTGCGCGTACCACCCGTACCTAGTAGAAATCTTAATTCTTACATTCCAGTTTTCTTAATTTGTAATTTCCTTTGTATGTATATTTTCTTTTAGCTAGTTGCGGAAACTTGTAAATGTCCTTCGATTGTTTGTTTGTATTATATATGTATGTATTTGTTATGTTAGCTGTAAGTTTTCCTAATAGTATAAAATAAAATAATTATATGATATATCAATGTTGTAGTTTGATAATATCTGTTATTAGCAATCATCATCATAATCAGCCAGTAACAGACCCACTGTGTGGTGCATATTCACCACGCGAGCCCACGACGAATTGGTGATTTTAAACTCTGAGAAATCCACAGTTGCTTCTCACATACTACTGTACTATAAGAGCATTTATCAGGTTCAAGTTTCCTCACAATGCTTTCCTTCACCGTCAGCCGATAGTGTTATTTAAATTTAATCTAGTGTTATTTAAATTAGTTAATGTACGCGAATTCCGAAAAATTCGTTCATACATATTCCACCGGTCAAACCTCTAGACCATAACAAATTTATGTGAGTAATAATAAATGGAAACTAAAAAATATACAACAATTTCTACATAAAATAAGGAAGTTATTATGTGCACGCAATAAACAAGTCACTAACAACGTGTGCTCCACACGTTTTTCTTTATTTCATATTTAAGCTAATCTGGATAACTGTCTTGAGTATGACATATCTCAAGGATGGAAGAGACCAGATTATATAAAAGTGCATACATGATAGACGTAAAATTCGAGGTATGTCTAAACTCGGAAGGTTGGATAACGTTCTTAATAACCTAAAAATAGTTGATGTCAGGGGTTGAAAAGCGAAAGCCGAATATAGATAGGCCTGAAGGAGTATAATGGTTTATGCAAAGCTAGCACAACAATTTTTTTTTATTGAAATATTTATTGTCTGATTTTAGCTTTTAATTATCTTATTAAATTCTTGGTTTTAAATTGATTGCAAAATTTATAATCAACAGATAGACAAGAAATAGTGTTAATAAATACATGTTAGTGTTAATAAAAAAAATAAAAAAAATAAATATAGGTATAATAATCTGGCAACATTGTATCTCAATCGATCTCCAGTACAGACAAATACCAGAACAAAAGTAATCCAGGGTTAAGATAACAAGCCGGTTATAGGCTCACAGACACTTTGTTTAAATAAACATTGTAGATTAGAAAAACATTGATTTCATTGTAACGGTGTAGTTTATAGGCATTGTTCTTTATTACGTAAATATTATAGACTTTATTTGTAATATTGTTGCTTCACTGAGTTTTTGTTTAAAATAATGCATTTTTCAAAATTGCAAAAATACTAGTCAAATTTAAAATAATGATAAAGTCATTATTTAAATTTATCTTTTTTTAAATTCTGGCTTTTAATATGGTCAATCATATTGATACCTAGTAAAATGAATCGACTTACTTGGCTTTCGTACTACCGGAATACTTATAGCCTGATTGTCAATAGATTTTTAACTAGATATATACTAACTATGTTCGCGATTCTATACGAGATTTTTATTACTTGCTATAATTATAGTTGCTATTTGTTTTAATAAATGAGTTATAACTAAATGGATATTGCATAAATATTTTTTGTTTTTAAATATTTATATTTTTTTTTTTGGCTATTAATTGAACAGTACAGAAATGAATGTGCTACAACGCCTTCTAGGCGCGAGTTACAATAAAAAATAGCATACAAATCACCATGAAAAGTCACATAGGTATGGCAATTTTCACGATAATCTTTCTAAGGATTTTAGACTTTAACATTTTCATATACTTATATAACGACATTTTTTTTTAAATATAAAACTCCTAGGCATTTGATGATTACAATGTCAGTCCATTATTTCTACTCTGAAAACGAATTCACTTTATTGAAAACGATTATTGCCATTTTCAAGTGGTTAAATATTATTAAGCATTTTGTAATAACTGCAGTTCAATGTTCAAAGAAGATGGCGGCCAATTTGTTAACGCTTTTGAGGGAGTTTTACCCTCCGGCAATCGCATCGGTATATCCGGCATATCTCGGAATTCATATTCCTTGTTATTATTTCCCATTCACTTCACGTGTGCACTATAACTGCACTAATTATGGTAAGAATGACACAATATCATATCATCAGGTAATATAATCTTATGAATAAAATATAAAAACCACTACTAGAAACTGAACTCCCGCCAAAAACTCCTAATATAGCTCTACTCTATTTTAGTCGAGTCCATGATGATGCAGATGATTTAAGGCAGTCGATTCTTGCATTTCTTTTCGCAGTTTGTAAATTTTTTTCTCCTTTCAACGTGTAATTATGATGTACCAACGTAATATATTTATTTATGCTGTAATGAAAAATATCCGTAATGTTTGGACATCTGTTTCTCGGTGTAATTTATATGCAGTGAAAATTTTATTTAGAAATAATTTATAAAAAGACTCGAGTTTATTTATGCTCGACGCTTCTGAAAGTTAATTTCACTTTACAGATCAATAAATTTATCTTTGATTTCGTGTAGGTGTTTTTTTTGTGCACGGAGGCATCTGATAACATTTAAGACATTAACGTGACATGAGGGAGGGGCGTCCTGAATACGTCAGCAATATGTGTTCATTTGCTTTTTTTTTAAACTCGTAAATAATTTTCGAATGGGTCGGTTCGTCCGGGTAGTACCTCCCTCTCATAGAAAACCGACGTGAAGTATCAGTGCTTGCATTTTTGCGTTTCGTTCGGTGAGTGAGAGCGCCGGAGGCCCACCTCCCGTCCCCTCTCCTCTCCGTCTCCTTCCCCTAACCCTTCCTCCCAAAGGGTGGCAACGCACTTGCAACTCCTCTGGTGTTGTTAGTGTCCATGGACGGTGGTGATCACTTAACATCAGGTGACCCACATGTTCGTTTGCCACCATTGACATTAAAAAATAATAATTATATAATAAATTATTTGCGGTTCAAGCTGTACGGTCATGGAACTCACTTCCTACTGATATTCGGTAAGCAAGATCTATGACAATATTTTAAAAATGTCTTCAGCAGTATTACTCGCTGTCTTATTACTGCCTCGACTTTTTTGTTGTTAATGTTAATCTTGCAAGGGATTTTGTAAAAAATATGCCAATACTTTCGTACTTGCTTTCTTTTGCTGACATCCCTTGTCATGCAGAGTAAAAAAAAATCCGCGTACATAATACTTGAATATTTCTACAGAGACATGAACGACTATATGCTTTCTAACCATTCTCCTGTGTTCCTCACCAGGTCCCAATGAGGTGGAACATCTTATCCGGTTCATGATGAGGCGGCTGAGCCAGCCGTCATGATGTCTCGCAATGCCGCGCCGTAAGCGCAGGCTCGCGTCCAGGGTCAGGGCATATGTCCGGGGCCTTCTCGCTTTCCTCTTCAGCAATGTTGGAGTCATTGTACTCGTCGTCGCTTATACAATTGCCGGTGAGTCCTTTCTTTAACATAAAGAATATGTAGATCTCATTAAAGATAGATATGTCTAAAAGATAAACCAGATCGAGTTTTTTGCCGGTTATTCTCGATGATTAGATTGTGTACCGAACCGGTGTTAGGTTTGACATTCATAAGTGCCTTCGTAGGGTCTAAATTGAATAAAGTATTTTTTTATTTTGATATTGATCATAGTTAATTTGAAGTGAGAAATTCTTTACGCGCTTTGAACGGTGAACGAAAGTAAATCGTCACCAGTGTTAAACAAACAATGCTTATACCATGACAAGTAGATGTAACGTAATAACAGCACTGCTTAATCCAAACATATTTAGATCTATATGAACATCGACATTGATGTAAATGAAACTGTAAACAGATTACACGACAATAAACCGATTACAATCTGATTTACTTGAAACCGCTCATTCGTATGGCGGCGTTCTAATTAAAGGTTATAAGGTCGAGAAACGGTTCACCTCAAGGTAAGAATGTTTGAACCAAATAGCATACGATTAATCGTATGCTATTGTATACATGTATACATATAAAACAAAATCCTCCACCGCGCCTGTCTGTTTGTCTGTTCGCAATAAAATAAAATACTACTGAGCGGATTTTCATTTTCGTTGAAAACGCTGTCTAATCCCTTTGAGATATAACAAAACAATTGAGATAATAAAGGATGCAGACGAAGTCGCGAGAATCAGCTAGTTGATATATAAAAATGCCCACAATTAAATAAGTGTAAACTTATTTAGGCCCATTGGACAGTGAACGAAAGACCAATCAAATCAAACCAAAAACACTTTATTCAATTTAGGCCCTAAGAAGGCACTTATGAACGTCAAAGTACCACCGGTTCGGAAAACAACCTAATCATCGAGAAGAACCGGCAAGAAACTCGATCTGGTTTATATTATACTAGCCGACCCGTGCCCACTTCGTTGGGCGGTAATAGGCATTATCAGGCTACAACTTTTCTCTAGAGTCTAATAATTAAGGCAGCGTTCATAAGAAACGTTTTCATTCGACCATTTTTCTCCGACTCCCCAGATATTACCCCCTACAACCTTACAAACTTTACCTCTTTATAATATTAGTTATAGATAATATAATCAGTTAATAGCTTCTGCCCGCGACTTCGTACGCGTGGAATAGTTATTTTGGGCTAAGACGCAGCGGAAGCTCTCAAAAGGAAAAAATACCCCGTTTATAAAATATTTTTCATTGTTGCTCCGCTCCTATTGGTCTTAGCGTGATGATATGTGGCCTATGACACTCACAAATAACGTGGCTTTATATTGGTAAAAGAATTTTTAAAATTGGTGTAGTAGTTCCTGAGATTACCCCCTACAACTTCACAAACTCACAAACTCTATCTCTTTATAATATTAGTATATAGATTATAGCCCCTGCCCGCGACTTCGTCCGCGTAGTAATAGTTACTACTCTGGGCTAACAATGACACACAGCAGAAGCTCTCAAAAACAAAAAAATCATCCCGATTTTGAAACATTTTTCATCTGTGCTCCGCTCCTATAGGCCTTAGCGTGATGATATATAGCCTATAACCATTTTCGATGAATGAGCTATATAACACTGAAAAAATTATTTAAATCGGACCAGTAGTTCCTGAGATTACCCCTTACAACGTCACAAACTCACAAACCCAAAAACTGTACCTCTTTATAATATTAGTATAGATTTAGAATATATTAGGTAAATGTCACAAACGTTTTTATTGGATGCACAGAGATGAGTTAATTCCAGACATCACCATCGAGTCGTTCACATAGTGATCCACTCTACAATAGCCTTTTGACGACAAAACCCGCTTGACATGTCGTTTACATTCGCAATCCGGCAAATCGGTAATATCCTTTGGGACTTTGTTGTAAAATCTAACACGATTTCCCAAAAAAACTGTTACTTGTTTTACTAAAACGTGGGACAATCAGTTTGTTACAGTTTCTAGTATTTAGATTGTGCCGGTTTTTTACGATATTAGCTTTTCAAGGCTCTTACAGACATATATTAAATTGTCAAAAATGTATTGGGAGGGCAGAGTTAAGATACCGTATTCCTTGAACTTGGTCTTTAAGGATTCGCGAGGTCTCATATTGTAAATTGCTCGAACGCCCGTTTTTGTAATAAAAATATGGTGTCTACCTCAGCTGCTGTCCCCCACGACAAAATGGGTCTCACGCACGGGTCGGTGTCGCTGAATCGGATATATTCGGCTTCAATGGTTGTCAATAGGAACTATGTTATTACTGAACTATCTGAATTATAGCCCTTCATGCTAACATTCGAAACTTTACGACTATGTATCAATCACAATTTTTATAAGCAATCATTGTACAAAACGGTAGTGCCATGTTTATTGGGTGTTGACTAAATAAAAATTTAAAAACACTTTCTGGAAAATTAAAAGTCAGTCGCAACGCCACCTGGCGTGTCCAATTGGGAATCTAAACCATTCTGGAGTCCATCTGAAAACACAAAAAACATCATCAAAATCTGTGCAGCCGTTTAGGAGGAGTGCGGTGACATAAACACGGACAGAAGAATTATATATATAAAGATACATACAGTGTATTACGTCTTCCACGCCAGAGTATTCACGACCGCTGACAAGTCTATTCATAATTATTGTTGCCGTCGTAACGATTTGATTTCACAGAAATTTGAGTAATTGATTGGGTGTTGAAAAATAAATATTTCCGGCGCCCGGTGACAACATATCTAATAGACGCCTGTTGCTATTTTAAAAGTGGTAGGCTTAGCAATATGTGATTTAATAGCACCACCGCTACGCCTTTTTCTATTGCAATGTACCGGTGTTCATATGTCCTGTTCCACACCGACATGCGACGTGCTATATCCTAATATGACTGAGCTCTGGATAGTGGTCATCCTTAAGTCAGTTACCACTTAAAATCAGTTGAACTGCATACTTGTTAACTATTACATAAGATAAAAAACATATACGAGGTATGGAAGAGGGTAATGTTGAAATAGGATAATATAAGTAAGTGTTTTAGAAAAAGTTAGTTGTGCATCAGTGTATTTTCTACGTTAAATGTTTTTTTAGATAAATAGTATACATCTGCGATTTCCATATTCAAGAATTATATACAACTTAACAACAAGAAAACACAGCTTAACACCACTTAATAGCGAGGTATAGTAAAGTGAATAGTGTATAAACTTTATCTGTGAAAAGAAACTTAATTTTGTCAATGTTTATGATCATAGTCATGGTGGTAACGCTGTTGGAGTTTAGATATTTCATAAATACCAATAGCTATTTATATATTGTTTTATTTTATTAATAATAATTGTAGTTTACTGCAATTGTATAGGATTCTTTAAAAGAGAAGTAACCAGGCTCTTAAAAGGTACAAAAAATCTGTCTATGAGTTCGGGTTGTAAGTAATGGTATAATTTCATATATAAATGTTATGTTAAAATTACTTTATATATTTTAACCGTCTACGTGAATAAATAGTCGATACAACCATCTTAAGAACAGTGTAGAAAATGTTAACCCAGTATGTCATTACGATAAGTCACTACGAAATTTAGCAGAACATATCCATTTTTTTAGTATAGTGTAAATAAAGTGAACAGCCGTCCTTGTTAATACGGGATTTAATACATACCGGCTTACATAGGGTGGACCAATATGTGAACGATGGTGACGTCTGGAAATGACGCCCTCTGTGCATTCATAAAAAACGAATGTAACTGTATATATCTATAATAATTTGTTGTGATATGTTATGCATAACAATAAGATAAACCAGATCGAGCTTCTTACCGGTTCTTCTCAGGGCCTAAATGACCTGGCCTGACTAGACAATTATACATTTTGAATGCTTAAACAATCCTTCAAGAAGGACCATTATAGCTGTAAGTCGTTTAGCAAAACGATGTTTCCTTTTAACCCTATGCATTCAAACAATACAGAAACAACTCAAAGGGTATGTTAACCCATAGTAGAAACACTTTGCTTCCCAATAATAGAATTATGTGTGTATCCGCACATCATTAGCGGCGATGAATGGTACCATGCTCGGGTGGTTCTTTTTTAAATTTAATGCCAATTTCATAGGGCCTTTTGTGATTCTAGAAGCGGGAAACGCGACGCCGAACGCCATTAAAGTTGCGGTTTATTAGGCTTACTTCACGCTATCAGTTTCTCTGTTCGCTTTACGTATGCTCCATTGCGTAGTGTAAGGGTTTTTGACCTTACATTATATCGGTGTTGGCTTGTTAACAATGACAGAAATATTTATTGACCAGTAATATCTACGTATTATTTATTGTTAGTTTGCAGTTGTCTATAGATTCTATATTTACATAAAACACTAGCGGGCCCAGCGAACATTGTCCCGCTCTGATAATAAAAAAAAAACATTGACAAATTATATACCTAAGCCTTCCTCATGAGTTACTTTATCTATTGGTGAAAACCGCATAAAAATCCATTCAGTAGTTTTTGAGTTTTTCGCGAACAGACAGGTAGACAGACAGACGTAGCACATGACTTTGTTTTATAATATGTAGTGAATACATTTATATGTGTCGCACAAAAAGGTACATGGTTTGTCATTATATGACTCCATTCACGTTTCTTATCAACCCACCTCATAGCTGCCATCCGCCAATGAGCACGCTCCGTGTGTTTCACACATTTCATATGTGAGCTGCATCGGTCGGAGCGCGTCCCCTCAGGGACGGGATACATTTTTATATCGTCTGTTGCGCGAACCATATATTTTTGCTGGATTTCTTCCTCTCGTGGCCAACATTTTTGTGTACGAAAACTTACCTAATATGTTATAATTTCGTTTAATTGTATATTGTATTGTACTTTTGCTTTTGTACCTTTATAAATAACCTTGACTGACCCGTGCCCACTTCATTGGGCGGTAATAGGCATTCATCATCATCATCATTACCCTTATCCCACTTAAGTAGGGTCATGTTTTCTTTTTCCACTCTCTCCTGTCAAATGTCATTATCAAGCTGCAAATTTTTTCTAGATCTTAATCATATATTTCTCATCGTTAAGGCAGCGTTCGTAAGAAACGTTTTCGTTCGACCATTTTTTCTCCTACTCCCCAGATATTAATCCCTACAACCTCACAAACTTTACCTTTTTATAATATAATAATAATATAATTAATTAATAGTTTCTGCCCACAACTTCGTACAACCCGATTTTTAAACATTCTTCATTGTTACTCCGCTCCTATTGGTCTTAGCGTGATGATATATAGACTATAACATTTAAAGAATTTTCAAAATCGGTTTAGTACTTTTTTTTCTTTTTTTTATTGTAGCACGGCAAAATGACTGCACTGTGCCTGATGGCCTGATGGTAAGCGCAGTACAATCCAAAAACAATGGCGACCACCGAGTGACACACTATCCATCGCCGATCGCCGCTGTTATGCCGGCCTGCGAAAAGCTGGATATGTACAGGCTGATCCCGAAACGTGACCCGTAGAAGCGAATCACTATGACGGGCTTTTTCGCCATACACATGGTGGTTGCGACCCAGTCAGGCTATAAAACCCTACCACCCCGCTGTCGCCATTGCCTCGTTCGTTATTCAGCAGGGTGCACGTGCAGGTGAGGTTGGCTTGAGTGTCTCAAGTCTTAGATGTTATTCGACACCCCTTACACCCCTAAGATTACCCCCTACAACGTCACAAACTCACAAACTTTACCTCTTTGTAGTATTAGTGTAGATGACACGATATCTTTGTATAAATGAAACGTTTCATGCAGCGTATGCCGAGATAGCTTACACACTAAGGTTTTTTTCAAACTTTTACTTTTAACTTTTTCAAACTAATAGCATCCTAAGTAAACTGAGAGCGAATTTTAATTAAATTTAGCTGAAAATACACTTTACTTTAAATAAAATATTTTTTATTTACAGACCTAATTATTATTGATCGGTAATAATTTCGTTATAAAAAAAAGATTAGCAGTTTCACAAGATCTGATAAGCTCCCTAATATTAACTTTATTTTTTTACATAATTGTTGCGACGGGTGAACGAATATTAATGAGGATCTGACATTTAAAGCCCCTTATTCATAGATTCTATAAATATTAGCTAAGGATGTAATCCAATCCATCACGATTTGTCACAAGTGAGACCTGCGACAGCTTTAAAATCTGAGTACTTTGCTAACAAACGTATTTACGAACTGATATCACATTCTGAGGCGAAAATAAACTTTGAAAGGAAAATCATTTCATTTTTACGTAATATCTCTTAAAAATAAGTAGGTGTGAAACGGTGATTACATCTCAGATTATTATATTATACATTATAATTCGTTAATAAAAAGTTTGTCAATAAATCTTGTTAGCCCGGACTGACGTAACACAATAGCCCTAATATTCATCAAAGGAGCTGTCTGAAAATTAAATTCATGTTTCCAACGACATCATGATGGCGAGTAATTTATGTTCGCTCTGTCTTCTCATTAAATTAAAAGAAATCTTTCTTCGGAGGTCTCGTTCGGGAAATATTAATTTTATCGAAAATTTACATAGTGCGACACACTATAGACGTTACGTTGAGTATTTACATTATAATATAATTATTTAATATCATGACGATGTGTTCGAAGATACTTACAGGTTAAGCCTGAAGGGACTGGCTATTTAGTGGTGTTGTTAGAACATACCAACAGAAGTTTGTAGATATAATTTTATCGCCATACTATGATCTTATCCGAGCTTTCATCGAAGACTCGAAATTCACTGCAGAATTGGTAAATACGAAATGTAGAACAATTTTTATGAAATGTTAGATATTATATAGTTTAATAACTTGTCATTTGCTGAATTTTAAGCGAGTTATTTGTACCAAAATGGTACAGAAATATTTATATTACATTTTTGTAAGCATACGCCTAATATCAAATACGAAATACTTTAACACTCAAAATTAGAAGTAGGGATTATTTAATTTAATAATGTAACAAATCAAATTTTGGGCTACGTTTCAAATTAGCGAGAAGGGATTTTCACGAGTACCAACTAAGTCGCTATTGGCTACTTATATACAATGGTAATAATCTCCAACCAGAATCTCATCTCAAGATAAACAAGGTATAAATTTCGGAATATGAATACATTAATATTTTAGTCATGGTAGTCCAGTGGTTTGACTGGTGAAATAACAATTTGATTGATGCAGGACCAAAGCCCGGAATGTATCAACGAATTTTTCGGAATTCGCATAAAATTATTAGTTTTAATTTGTAAAGGACACATCGTGAAGAAATCCAAGAAATATCCTTGTAGTTCCATCGTATGAGGGAAATTATGGAACTGTGGATTTCTCGGAATTTGAAATCGCCGTTACGTCGTGGGTTAGCGTGGTGATTATACGCATAAATTCCTCCGCGAAGAGGCCTATGGCCCTGCAGTGGGTTTCCTACAGGCTGATGAGATGATTTAATGAATTCATTGTATTGCTCACGTTCTTAAATGATAAGATAACCAAAATTTGTACAATATATTTCACAACGTGAAGATTTATGTTTGAAAATGGCCACGTGTTTTTAAAATGCCCACAGGATGTGAGAAAAATAACTTCTAAAAGCAGCAGCCAAAACTTATGTATACCTTTTTTCTATATCTATATAAAACAGGCACTTAGTATGTCAGTTCAACCTCGTTTACACGTTAAATATTGAAGTTGTTGTAAAAGTTTCGTAAAGATTGAGTATTTCAGGGAATTTTCATTTTTCAGTGCTTTGAAATAGAGTTTATTATAAATAAAATCTCTGACAGATTTATAAGGAACTAGCAATTTTTCTATAATAACGTCTGTGTTGAAGCTTTCAATAAAAGATGATATAATGGTTTTAAAGTATATATATTATAAAACTATTACGATATAATTATTCATGTTGGTGTACGT
The DNA here is from genome assembly GCA_015888305.1 of Antheraea pernyi. Lineage (NCBI taxonomy): Eukaryota > Metazoa > Arthropoda > Insecta > Lepidoptera > Saturniidae > Antheraea > Antheraea pernyi. The sequence continues at coordinate 720,860 of MU158873.1, read as the reverse complement.
GGGTTTGAGGCCCGTGTAACATACGATTCACACTCACTAAAAATATTAAATTTTCGTATTCTCAGAGACGCTATATTTTTTTTTTACTAACATATTTGTCATTCTTTTCCTTATATAATGTATAACACCGTAAACGTTTTTATTTAAAAATAGTTCATACCTTGTCTCCGCATGCTTTTATTATGTTTTTTTCTTCTTCTAAATTTCCCAATGTTACCTTTGCCGTACCGCGAAGCTGTGGAACCATATCCCGGCCAGTGTGTTTCCTCCCTTTTTATGACATGAGATCCTTTAGTATCTATCAATCTAGTAAAATACCGACATTGAGTAAATACTGGAAACCATAACAAACTGATCACTCCATGTTTCAGGCTTACTAAGTCCAGTAATAGTTTATTTAGACAATAGTGTTAGATTTTATAACAAAGTCTCAAAACACATTACTGATTTGCCAGAAGGTAAGTTCAAGTATTATATCAAGCGGGTCAAAAGGTATTACAGGATGGATCAATATGTGAACGATAGTGACGTCTGGAAGTGCCCTTGCGCATCCATCAAAAACGCATGTAACGTACGTAATGTATATGTCTATTATGTTGTAATAATTACAAATTATGTTATGTATTATAAAAAGATAAACCAGATCGAGTTTCTTGCCGGTTCTTCTCGATGACTGGGTTGATTTCCGAACCGGTGGTAGTTTTGACGTTCATAAGTGCCTTTTCAGAGCGTAAACTGAATAAAAAGTGTTTTGATTTGATTTTGATTTAAGCGTTACATGAAAATACCAGGCCAGCATGACAGCGGCCGCCGGCGAAATATGACGTGTCTTTCGGTAGTCGCAATTGTTTTCGGATTGTACTGTGCTTACAATCAGCCATTGTGCAGTCACGTTACGGTGCTACAATTTAAAAAAAAATGTGCGGTTACGAATGTACGTACTGATTAAGTGCCCATCAGTACATCTGACTTAAAATTATATTTATTAAATACTTGGATTGTTAGTGTGCACTCAGTTTGGTAGCATAACAACAGCATTGTAACACATTTTTTTTTATTTATAACTTTTTTTATATATTAGCACGGCAAAATGACTGCACTGTGCTTGATGGTAAGCACAGTACAATCACAAAACAATGGCGACCACCGAGTGACACACTATCCATCGCCGGTCGCCGCTGTCATGCCGGCCTGCGAAAAGCTGAATATGCACAAGCTGATCCCGAAACGCGATCCGCTGAAGCGAATCACTATGACGGGCTTTTTCGCCATATACATGGTGGTTGCGACTCAGTCAGGCTGTAAAACCCTACCACCCCGCTTTCTCCATTGCCTCGTTCGTTTCGTTCGTTATTCAGCAGGGTGCACCACGTGCAGGTGAGGTTGGCTTGCATGTCTCAAGTCTTAGATGTTATTTAACACCTCTTACACCCCGAAAGTGGCAAACGAACTTATGAATCACCTGATTTTAAGTGATTACCACCGTCCATAGATACTAACAATACCAGGGGAGTCGAAAGTGCGTTGCCTGCCTGTGTTTGGAGAAAAGGAGTGAGGGGGCAGAGGAGAGGGGAAGGGAGGTGGGCCTCTAGTGCTCTCACTGACCGAACGAAAAGCAACAATGCAAGCAATGTTACTTCACGTCAGTTTTCTATGAGAGGGTAGTACTACCCCAGACAAACCGACCCATTCATGCTACCAAATAATAGCTTCAGCGTGGCTCTACCACTCTTAAATTAATTTTAAATTAAAATTTTAAAAATGAATATTAAATAAAATTACTGTGACCGAATAAACAACTTTATTCACACAAACGAGCACTTCAAGAACATTATGTAAGGGAAGGACTTGCTCCTCACTTCTACATCTTTTAAATGTATACTATAGTTTCTAAAAGTATTATTCTGCTGTCTAAAGAAAGAACACTTGCCATTAATTGCAATATTGAGTGTTATATGTTTTTATTATATTCGAGATCCGGAGACGAGGTGTATTTAACATTAGTTTTCGGTCACCTAAAAGCTGTTTACGAATTACACTCAATCATAAAACGAATTAGATTTATTTTGCTAAAGGCGTCCATTATTTGGCTTTTCTCCGGTTTATGTTTCAGGTGCGTACCATTTCGTTACAGTGACAGCATCATTTATCAACATGATGGCAGATACTTTGCATATACAGAATAACATTAAAATGGTTTCGTCGATATTAAATTCAAACAGACATTTTTTAATGTTATGTTCATGGTAGTTGTCATTTATAAATGGTGTTTGTTATAAAATATTGTGGAGAACAATATACGCCAGACAAAATCACTGTAATATTAATATACTCTACTTTGAGTTAGGTATCAGAGTGAATACATTTATTTTATGTTTTCATCTCTGTCATGTTGTTACTTTTAAACGTATTTTTCGGTAATGTTTCACGGTTAATATCCACGTATATTAAAAAGAAATGAATATAAAAATATAGTATTTATAATGCGCTAAATAGAATTTGACGTATTTTTTTTCGAGAACTCTTTGCTATGAAACGTATTTATGCTTTTTTATACCTTATAAGTATTGGCGGTTGATCACAGTCGCACCTGATGTTAAATGACGAAGGTAGTCTAAGATGATAAACACGCAAAATTTCGAGTAGTTACTGGCGGCTGTCAAATGCACTTGCTGGAACACATCTGTTGGTTCTTGGCGACTGATTTTGAAGGTGAGGGTGGTAGCTAACCAGGCAGGCTTAGAAAGAGCCCTAATATGGTCACTATAATATGGTCACATTATGATGTTTTCCTTTACCGAAAGTTCCAGCTTGTGTGTCAAGATTGGAACCTACGTCGCGATCGAATACCCTAGCCTCTGAGCCATAATCATGGCAAGAAATTCATGGATTAAAGTTTCGTCATAATTGATTAAGCCGTTCTAAAGGATAACTCCTAGAGACAGTAGATGCTTAAATTTTATTAATAACTAGCTGTGCCCGCGACTTCGTCCGCGTTTCCACGTAAAAAATGTGTTACAATGCTGTTGTTATGCTACCAAACTGAGTGCACACTAACAATCCAAGTATTTAATAAATATAATTTTAAGTCAGATGTACTGATGGGCACTTAATCAGTACGTACATACGTAACCGCACATTTTTTTTTTATTGTAGCACCGTAACGTGACTGCACTATGGCTGATGGTACGCACAGTACAATCCGAAAACAATTGCGACTACCGAAAGACACGCCATCTTTCGCCGGCGGCCGCTGTTTTGCTGGCCTGGTCTTTTCATGTAACGCTTAAATCAAAATCAAATCAAAACACTTTTTATTCAGTTTGGAACCTGATCTACAAAACAGTGACGAATAAAGTCATCTGAATGTATAAGTTAATTTACATTTCTATTGTACTTAAGTCGCGCCGTCATTAAAATTACAATATTTTTGATAGACCAAACCGATTTTAATTAAATAAAGACTAAATGTTTCTCGAAGATATGCTTTATAATTTTACCATGAACACAGTAGCAGTGATGCGTGGTCAAACAGACAGCCAGACGTTTCTAAAAATGATTGAAATGTATTTTATTACTTACTCTAAGACATCTGCAACAATTTTGTTCACAAAAATCAAAAAGTACAGACGGTAGATTTACATTATTATTATATGTATAAGACGTTTGTTTAAATTTTCTTCAGTCTAGACACCTGACTAAAACTCAGCGTTGTGATCCATTAAAAATTAGGTTACCGAGACATTTAAAATTAGAATTTATATACCCGATGAAAAACGGAACAAATGTGCCGATTATAAAGAACATTTTGAGTAATTATACGAAGCAAATCATTGGCTGAGCCACAGTTGAAGAATGCGTATGCTTAAAGCCGACGGAGTCCCAAGATTGGTTGCCAAAAATAAAATAAAACTGCAGTTGACAGTATGTTATATACCTATATATATAACAAAACGGGTAAAATTGAAAACAAAGAGTTACCAAGTAGCCTGCCGCAAAGAAATGGAAGCAATATTACTGTTTACATTAAGAGAATTTTGTATATTTGTAAAATATTTGCTCAATAAAATCGATCACCCTACATTTTATTGCAATATTATTATTATTATTTCCTTTGATAGTATTAAAATGACTTTTTACTTATTCATAATTTATTTAAACGTAAAACCAATATTATGTTTAATTCAAATTGCGTTTGGATAAGCCTATTCTTTAAAGAAAATGCACACTTTCATTTACTTGCTAAACAGACGTGTGCTCGTAGGAATATGTAGCTTTTGACAATTTTTTGGATGCTTTGAATATACTTTAATTTTGGGCTTGCGCGTAATATAGTCAACAGGTTAATTCATGAAAAAGTTTGAATATTATTATAGAAATATAAAATTGACATTTATTTATCCGTGTTTCAATGCTATACATATACTATAATACGTACTTATACTTAAGATTATGTTCTCTGCAACTATGCTCAGAACGGTCAAAAAGTTTGTCAAGGATTGTATATATGAGCGTAAACCAAGTCTTAAGGTGGGTTATAGGCTAGGAATATTAGTCTATAAGCTGTAGGTGCGAAACTCTTTCCATTTAAAGTCTGATTTAAAAAGTACCTAAAGATAATTATGCTAAGTAGTTATGCGAGAACGAAATAATAATACTGAAGCATAGGCACATCATATTTTATCGAGACTAAACTATGGGATTATAAGAACGGCCGAACTGTGAACGCCTATACTACGCCTATGACTCTTTACATAACATTAATACTTTATATATAACTTTGTTAAGCTTACTTATGTTGAATTCAATTCAATTTGTAAAGATGTAAAGGGCGTGAAACTGTGATTTATTGTTAGTGTTTTATGTACTAAATATTCCTGTATAGATTACTCCAGAGAAAGAAACATAAAAAATGCTTGAATTATTTTATTAGAAAACCACGCAAATATTAACATACAATGTGAAAACAGAAGTTGTATTTTTTTAAAACTGATAAAATAAAAATATAATTAATTAAAATCGATGTAACGTTTAGTGCGTGTCGCATCGTATTCTCTATCTCACTTTTTATTCGATGATAAATTGTGCCAAGTGCTAGACCGTAGTCATGGATCAAAGGTGTTTTTTGTACTTTGAATTATATTTGAGAATTTCTTTGGTTTTCGGGGAAATTCAATCAATTACTCAACCTTGAGCGTGGGCAGGAATATAAGAAAAACAATTTATCATCATATTTTCTGAACTATCCATATCCTGTGACTTTGGCCGTGTTCTTGAAATATATTAACTTTTTTATTTTTATAATCAGGTTATTTGTCAATGATATGAATGTTAGTCAGTGAAATCGTTTGAGGTTTTTATTACTATTTTGCACACCTCTGACATGTTAAACAAGGAATTATTGATATATTATTTTCTTTCTAGGTGCATTCATGTTTCAAGCTATAGAGGGTGCGACCGAGAGAGAGATGGTGACACATATGGCGATAGAGAGGGACAACACAGCCGAGTACCTGTGGCAGAATGTCACGTTGGCATTGAATTTATTCAACGAAACTGCTGTTAAGGAAAGGTAAATTGTTTGAAGCTAATAATAAAGTCGTGGTGATCTAGTGGTATAACCGGTGCAATACCAATCCGATGTCCGCATATTCGAACCCCGGCATGTACCAACGAATGTTTCGGAATTCGCATACATTCACTAAATTAAATTGGCAACACTGTCAGCTGAGGGTGGAGGAAAACATCGTTAGGAAACCTGAACTTGAAAAAAGTCCCTATAGTACCACCGCATGTGGGAAGTATGTCGTGGGCTGGTGTGGTGATTATGCCCATGGCTTCATTTGGGAAGAGGCCTATGGCTCTGTAGTGGGTCTTTTACTATCTTATTATGGTGATAATAAAATTATAAAACAAATCTATATATATGAAAACTGTCCGACTAAATCTGGTCACCCATATACCAGTCGTAACAGTCGCAACAGCGTTCTGGGATCAACCTGTAATACGGTATCTATCCCGAATGGGACTGCTACCTCATGGTGATAATCTCACTGCAGTGATTCTTGGTTTGTCTCATTTTCAGATCAGACAGTGTTTATCTAAATACTGAGAGGTTTGTGATATGACATAACAGCAATTAGTGGTGATAGATCACTCGGTGGTCGCCGTTCTTTATGGATTGCATTGTGCATGCCATCAGGTATAGGCGTGCTCCTATAAAAGACAATATATTTCCGACAAGGAAAAATGGTTATGAAATTAACAAACTTGTAATAGTTAATATATTAACTTCAATAATTATTATGATAATCTATTTACCTTTAAAAGAAAATGTATAATGTTAAAGATTCTACACAAGATTTTTATTAGATACCTACGAGTTCAAAGAAATATAGCTGAAGATCATTACATAACTTAGAATTGAACGCAAAATATTCTACATTGTATAATTAATTGGAATATTGCACTGAACCCGTGTTAAATAAGTCATTGTACAAGCCCTCACTTAGCATAGTAAGATATGATAATAATAATGTCTTGAGTGTAGAGTGGTTTGGTGTCACCATAAAACCCATTACCCTATCTGTTGTTATATTATAAAGGGGTAAAGTTGCCTAGGACCAGATTAATCGTATAACAGAGTTAGCAAGTGTAACGAGTTTTGCACCTAATAGGAATGTTTCATTTTTTGCGACTGTGATTGTGATTTGTTTGTGAAAGTGATTTTTTAAGGTTATCTATAAGATCCCGCTTTGACTTAATAAGTCTAATGGATGGTTGCTCACGGTTTTACCGGCCCTCTTTTTAAAATTGAACGTTTCAGAATAAGTGAGCAATTGACACGATATCAGAAGAAAATCGTATTTGCCGTCCGTCATGGCTGGGACGGAGGCAGATCTTCCAGGCAATGGAGTTTCTCATCAGCCTTCTTGTATTCCCTCACCGTCATAACTACTATAGGTGGGTTAATTTAAAGAATCCGGAGACTTCAATAGTACCATAAGTTTTACAGATTTAACAAATAAGGATGTAAGCCAAACTATAATGAAGCCTGACAGACTAGGCCTCCCTCGGCAGCAGTTCAAGCCTAGGTCCGTTCCCTCGGCGTGGAGTCCTTGAGTACGCTGCTCGCGCGATACAGTGACACAAAATCTGCCATCACTGCGACAACATTACACATATCACCTCCACACACGTGTACGCATACACGCTTACACATGCAGGTGGAAGGGTCTTATTTTTTCCCTTATCAAACTGAAATAGTTTAGAATATTATCCGATACGAAATATATATAGGAGTTGTTGAGGTATGTATGCTTGGTACACATATATGTTTCATCAACTCATATATGTATGAATAGTTAGCTTAGCTTAGGTTAGCTCAGATAGGTCGCGAATTGCATGTATCAGACAACAGCCAAAGCCGAGGTGTGCCGCGCACCCTTGAGCTAGTTGTCAAAGTAAAATCGGCCGAGTGCCTTAAGCGCTCGCCTTAATAGTCCGGTGAAGCTGTTAAGACCTTGCTTGGTCAATAGCGTAGTCAGTTCGAAAGAAAAAAAAAACAATGAAGCCACATTTAACAAATTTGAGAATGCGGGTTTTAAAATATTTTTTGTATTATTTCTGCTGCCTTTGTCATTCAAAGTTATTTGAATTATCATTGCTTCAATTATCACAGGTTCTTGCCTTGTAATATATTGCTAATTGACTGAATATGTATTGTCTTATTTTGAAATGCATGATACCAAAGCTAACACATAAAGCTTTAGCCTACGAGTTGTTAGTCATGATGTAAACAAATGCGTATCTTATCAACCTATATTCTCTAAGCGTCTTATCTTTTCAAATATTTTATGTCATAGGTGGCAAACGAACAGGTGGTTCACCTGATATTAAGTGATCACCACCGTCCATGGACACTAACAACACCAGAGGAGTTGCAAGTGCGTTGCCACCCTTTGGGGGGAAGGGTTAGAGGAAGGAGAGGGAGAGGAGAGGGGACGGGAGGTGGGCCTCCGGCGCTCTCACTCACCGAACGAAACGCAACAATGCAAGCACTGTTACTTCCCGTCGGTTTTCTTTTGTTTAAGTACTATTAATATTAAAGTCTTTTAATTTTTTTTTTAATACAGTTAACTTTTTTTAAGCGCTGTAAGTAATATGACAGAAAAAAACCCAGTTCTTAGAGAACAATATGATCTGCAGTAGAGCAGTAAATAGAATAAAATAAATGAATTACAGTTACCTAATAAAGTGAAACTTAAAATACAATATAAAGTTTAAAAAATGAAGTGAAACAAAAAGAACATCAAAGGCACAGACAATCCAATAATTCTAATCATACTTCAGTTGAAGACTCAATAACAAAATAAGATTTGACTTTAGTTCAAGATACAAGAATACTTTCATATGAAATTGGCTTCTACAGCGTATCTTCCATTCTTAGACAAGTTCCCTATGTTGCAGTACGATATTTTACATTTTAAATCATTTAGCGAACAAGTTCAGAGATATATACAAAAATTATTTATCTATTTCTAGGTTATGGGCATTTATCTCCGAGGACCAATTGGGGTAAAGTCATAACAATTTTCTACGCTTTGCTGGGAATGCCTCTCTTTCTGCTATATCTAAGTAATGTTGGTAAGTTTATTTCACTTCTTTTTTTAAAATACATAGAATAGTATTTTTTTTAAACAATACTATCAACACACAAACTCGCAGTGTTACTATTTAAAAATTCATTATTCCTTATATATTTTTTTCTATACTCTTTAAACAAAATACAAAATAGTATCTGAGACTGTCTAAATTTACTCAAACTGTATGAGCTGAATACATAATAATATTTACTTTGAATGTAAGTTCTATACTATAATATTCATTAAATAAACTTGGGAGTAACTTTCGTTTGTTTTACTCAAATATTAAACTTTGAGGATCGTTTTAGCTTAAACATGAAAACTTATTGTTTATTTTGGAGAGAAAGTATCTTTTAACGCAAAACAGGAATCATTCATTTGATTTAAGTTATTTACCTGATCGTAATTTTCTGAAAATGTTTTTTATCTCTACTTGCTTCAATATATTTTTTTCAGGGCAACTCCTAGCGCGCTGGTTCAAATGCATCTACGCTCTAGTTTGCCTCTGCCGGGGATGTCCTGGCTTTACGAGAAGACGAGTTTCAAGGGTAATTAGAGTTTTCATCTGTTTGCTAATTTATTTTACAACAGCTTTATAATTTATATGATGACGTTAGAATCTAGGTGTAGTTTGGGAACCCTGAAAATGTAACCAAAGGATCTGTGATAGAATATTTTCATGGCTATAAACAACAATATCCCAGTCGACACACCGTCAATAACGTTGTCTCTGTAGGAAGTAATGGATATAGATAAGCTATTCATTTTTAACTAACTTCATTATTTCTTAATAATTTAATTTATGTCCGCTAAAACTTTCAAAAGCTGGATTTTGTAAAAGACCGGCATGATCTTAAATACTAGAAACTGTGACGAATTGGTGGTCCTATATTTCAGACTCCAAAAGCCAGTAATAGTTTTTTTAGGTAATAGTGTTAGGTTTTACAACAAAGTTCCAAAGCATATTACCGATTTGCCGGACTGTAAGTTTAAGTGCCAATTGAAGAGGATCTTGGTGTTATCGAGTATCATAGAGTAGTAGGTAGTTTTGTCGTTCATAAACGTTTTATTAGGGCCTAAATTGAATAACGTATTTTTGATTTTGGTTGATTTTAGTGAATAATTACTCAGTGGTAGCGTATTCGATCATCGGATTGATCGATATAGGTTCGAAGCTTTGCGATTGAGCTAGAGCCTATGGTGAAGGAAATCATCGTGTTGAAACACGGCGGTAGTTATTTTTCTAATGGCTACCTGATTAACCATCGCTCTTTATAGTTAAACATTTGTCCCTAAGAGGTAGGTGTCTTTTGGCAGATGTATTTAAAAGCTAGTTCTTTCTAATTTCAACGTGTTACCATCTTGTTAGCGATGTGGTGCTTATATTTTTTCGTAGTACATGTACTCTGCATTTTTAAAATAGTAAATAATGCAGACGAAGTCGTAGGTATTAGATTTTATTTATAAATTAGAGGAATTCATAAATGTATAAGGAACTCAATTAAGAAACATACTTAAGCAGGAATTCTTAGAAAGTTATAATTAATATGTATAAGAGCATTGTACGATAATTTATTATGCAATTAAAATTTGCTCCATGAAGTAAGTACCACATCTTATTAATAGATGGCGATACGAGCTTGATGTCATAATGGTGTTGTCCATACGTACCTAATTATGTAAGTTACATATAATGTACGATTGAAATCGAAATATAAAAAATCCAGTGCCATGATGTTTATTCACAATGAACCGCGATAGTACTCCAACCGATCTTCATGAAACGTTAGCATTTGTATATAGTTTGGTTGAACTTGAGAGATAGAATAGTTTATATTTCTATTAATAGTCTCAATATTTTTTAATTACAAATGAAATGATTGTGAATGTTGATTATTGTTATTAATTGTAAGTTTCATCAGGCTCGAATAGATGGCGCTTTAAATTAGTTTATTGAGAGAATACTGTCGGACCAACTGTTATAGATGGCGCCATATTTTAATTTTGATATTCTTTTTCAACTAATAGCAAATAGCTTATGATAACTTTAATTCATGTAATAAGTAAGCTACAGCAACGCGTGGCCGGCGCTGCTAGTAATATAATATAATCACTAGTATCTTCTTATCTTTATCTTTTACCCTTTACATCTCCAGTTTATTTTATGGTGCACGTATTCTGTTAATATATTTAATACGTAGCCGCACATTTCTGTACCAATTTTTGTTTCTTTAAGTTGGATTTTTGACTTATCGACTTTCAATTTAATTCTCCGTTCTTTACCACGAAATTTATAGGTAGATCTATATATATAGAAAGGTAGACTCATTGCCACATCATATATATTAATACGTGAAGCCCAAACTTTGTATCCCTTTTTGAGAGAAATGCGCGAACGGATGAACGTGTAACTTGGCATAATTAAAGTTTATATGGAGGAGAAGTGCAGAAAGCTAATTATTTTATATAAAATGCATTAGAAGTACATTAAATTAATTAAAATATGCATTACTCACACTACTGCTTCAATTTTACACAACATATACACACATGTAAATAAAAAAGACATTTTGACATCTGTCAATAAAGGACTTCAAAAAAGGTTGTGAAGGAGGTTGCTATGCTCGACTCTATGTATTATTTTACTCTTACGTTCCAATTACCCTTTTTCGTTCTACATTCAACTTTAAAAAATCAATGAACTATGATCGAATGTCGACCACTGGGCGCCCACTAGTATTATCAAATACTTTATCATAATATATGATTCTAATTCAACATGTCATAACTCAGCCACAGCAACGCGTAGCCGGGTCAGATAACAATCATCTGTAAGCTGTAAGCATTAGCTCTAACCGATCTAAAACTTAACAAGATATACTTTTATGTGTGTTTAGTTTGATATCAGCGACCCTGAGAGTATAGAACGTCCTGCAGCTTGGAGGTCAGGTTATTCAGACTCAGATATAACTCCAGAATACCGACTGCCATACCCACGGAGTGCTCCAAGGTGAGATGATGCATCCTTAAAGTTTATTGATGATTTCATAATTTTCCCGACGCATTTTTCATTTTAGAAAAACAAATTTCTAAAAAGGTTTTTCAATTGAGACTTCTTATGGCACGGTACGGAAAATTTATCATAACGCGTTATGCGTAAGGTTAGTATGTATTGTATATGTGTAAGTATATATAAGTATCTGTCTGAGTCTAGTAGTATACCAAAATGAATAAATATATAGTTAAGTATTTATACTAAGTGACTTCGTATAGTATATAGCTTATGACCATTCCCATGTATACAAAATTTAATATATATAAGCCATTAAAAGTTTCACTTTCGCCGTGTGTACACACAGCTACGCAATGGTTTATTTTTATTAAAAAGGGACTAAACATAGGATAGTTTGTATAAGCATAATATTTTGCAATGTATGTCTATAGTTGTTTTTTTTATGTCATAAGTGGCATACGAACAGGTGTGTCACTTGCTGTTAAGTGATCACCACCTTCCATGGACACTAACAACACCAGAGGAGTCACAAGTGCGTTGCCACCCGTTGGGGGGAAAGGATTAGGGGAGGGAGAGGGAGAGGAGGAGAGGGGAGGGAAGGTGAGCCTCGGGCGCTCCCACTGACCAAACGAAACGCAACAATGCAAGCACTGTTACTTCACGTCGGTTTTCTGTGGGTCGGGTGGTACTACCCCGGGCGAGCCGACCCATTCAGGCTGAAACCAGTATTAGTTTCAGCGTGGCTCTACCGCCATAACAGTTGATTCTAGCTACACAATATTTATTATTTTCGTTTTTGAGTAACAATAATTCAGTTTCCAAATTCATTATATCTCTCATGGTAAGTAGATACAGTAACAAAATATAATAGATCGTTGGAAGTACTGTGAATACCCTGAAACCGTGAATACTGAAAAATCCTAAGAATACAGTCGTCGGGAACAATTTAAAGTTGGCTAGTGTCACCTAAAAATGTTAATATAGCAAGTACAGTGCACAAAGTGCCTGGAGTACGGACACGGTAGGAGAAGGTGTACAAAAGAGTCTGAAAGGTGCAGCCACTGTGGCGGTAACCATCTGAAAAAGGAGTGTAAGGCGTGGATGGATGGCAAATCTCCCGTATGTAGCAATTGCATTAAATAGAAGATCGATAAAGTGGACAACGCATTCGAGAATATATGTCTTATGAAAAGAAAGTATGACGCCTTAGCTAGGCCTACCATAGCATATTGCTAAGCTCTTGAATAAAGTAGATTGGTATGTAGGAAAAAGGAAAAACACATTAAACAACAAACGCAAAATAGCCATAAAAATTCAAATAGTAGAAATAAACCATGGTATGGTAGGTGCACTGGTCTAATAAAAGGGCAGCTGATAGTACAGCCAAACATAGTGCAAAAACAAATTCAGACATAACATGGATGTCAAACTCTGTTTATAATAAACAAAGGGGAACTGAGAGAAGCAAAATAGCTTAAGCCAAAGCGAGTATTGGATCAATGTCAGTGAGACTTTTAATGAGACCAGTATTCCCTAACGTAAAAATTGAATAGTACAACAATAAATTAAGTAATGATAGGTAATTACATGAACGTAATTCACCAATAATACTAAGGAAAATTGGTAAAATCTGTAGAAGCAAAATACACAATAATAACATATAACTATAACATGTACTATATACAAAACCAAATTCGTCAATAATATATAATCCATTAACATATAAATATTAATAAACAAATATAACGATAATAAATAGAGATCAAAACATAGATTATTAGAAAACAGGAATGAAATTATAAAACAAGAAATAGTGAATACATAGAGCCAGAACACACGAAAGAAATACAGAAACGACAAAAGAAGTACCAAAATGAAGAAAGTTAAACGCAAAACAAAAAAATAAACGAGAAACAAAGAGCTAGCAAATCAGCAAGACACGATTAAAATGTGAATATAAAATCAGGAACACGTACAGTAGACCTGTAAAATCATTACCAAAGAAAAAGAAATGAAAGAAAACTAAGTGCAACAAAATAGGACAACCAACAGTGAAAAAGCTATAATAAAAGGAAAATGTCTGTAATCAAACAAAAACCTATATAATAATAATCATAAACATATAGTGGTACAACAAAATAATACCAAGGAGGGTTGATGTCAGTCAGGCGGACAATTGTAAAAATTATACCAAATCATACATCACAACATGTTTTTTCTTAACGTGGGAATATCCTCATAGACTCGCCACTCTCCCGGGGGAGTGAGTGAGTATTGTGAAACTCGTACTTACTAAAACCCTTCGGTTTAACGTCCGCCGCTTTTAGTGGCAGCACGGGGTCATGCATTGCAAACTACCATGTTGTGCCAACCTTGCTTATGGGTAAGATGATGATGATAAAATGTACGAACAAATAATCTGAATAAAGGTTATGTGTTTGTTGAAGACGAGCAGAGTACATGAGAAGTGTTTCGATGCCCCAGTACGAGAGCGCGAGGTACCGCTGTCCGGTCCCGGCGGCTCGCGGGTGCTCGGCGCCGCTCGCGCTGCGGCCCGCGAGTGACGTCACCAGCGAGTTCAGTTACGTCACGTTCGACGCTCAGAGCATCACGGTGCCCATCAGCGTCTGCGTCTCCATCATGGTTGGGTATGTCTTACTTTTTAACGATTTTACTTCCATAGGTAGCTACCGAGTATGTCGTCGTCTTTGACAGACTGGCTGAAACGTTCGAATTTATTCAAAATAAAAAGAATGAGCCATTCAGACAATTAACCGATCTCTTGTGTGTAAATACCATATGTGAAGTTTAAATTGAACGGTCTACTTTACACAGTCCGACAGTGGTCCGCCCGGAATTTCTACTGTTCTTAGAAACAGGGGTACTCCAATAGCAAAACAGGATTCCTGGTTCTTAGCAGGGTAAAATGCATTGCCTTGCATTCTTGCTGACCTGTCGATGATAGTAGTAGTACGGTGACGACGACGTAGTCTTTCAGGAATCTCGTGAGTAAAAGTTTTTATAATCAGCTCGCGTTTGCGTTTCACGACTTGACATCTTCTTTCTTTTTCTTCTGCGTGGTCAACTCGTTGTAGGTGTGTCGGCATTATCACGTCATTGTCGCCACTGTAGGAGCCTTTTTTTTAACGTGGAGAACTCTCTGCACTGACTTGCCAGGTCCCCGGGGAGGGCCTGAACTTAGTCGACTCTAATCGTCTAAAAAACTCCACGATAACCTACGCCGAACTATGGGGGGTGTCTGGGGGTAGCGTGAGCAAGCTCCGCAACACCCCCGGCTGCAGGCGTTTCGCACGCCGTACCCGCTGAGGCAGTCCGGTCGCAAGATCGACTCCCAGCGCGCCGAACCCGTGCAATGAGAGTCCTGGGCCCCCACCCCTTTCCCCCTGGGTTCAGCCGGCAGCGGAAAGCCTATGCCGCCGCCTCGCGCAAGAAATTGCTCAAGTGTCTGAATGACATATTTTATTTACAATAAATTCCAACGTTTCTGCCAGTCTGCCGAAGAGGATGACATACTCGATAGCTACACATATTGGAGGAGTTACTATTGACCTGTATCCGTCCTACTGACTACGTCGGGAGAATTACTATTGACTTGCCTATTTATCCTGTTCTGAAGCTCCATTAGTTGGATATCGACTGTTCATACATTTTGATTATTATCGGTTGTCAGTTTTATCTGAATACCTTAAAAGGCAATGAACGACTAGACACAAGGCATCCTCGCTTAGACAGGTGGGCTAGTCACATCTACTGATAATCAGTTGTAACTATATTCAGTGTTGTATTTCTGTATTGGATAACAACTTTCCTTGATTAGTCTTGGTGGAATGATCGATCGAATTATAACCATGACGTTGATATGGATGACGTCATATTTTCACATGGACGCCATTTTATGTTCGTCTCAACACACATTATTTTTTTTATTCTTTAAAGTATTATCTTATTATGATCTGCTACTTCCTTCAAATATATTAATGAAGTACAAATTAAAATTCCTCTGAAATTATCTGCCTTTCAAATTTTCAATGTTTCGAAAGCATTAGACAGGCCTTAAAGAATTTCATTTGCCTTATTAAATTGTGTAATCTTACAGATAACTGTTTAATTATTAATTTGGCCGTATAACAATGGATTCTATAGAAATTGGGATCCTGTTATAATAATATTCGATTGAAGAAAGCTTTACTTTGCGGAAATTTATCGTTTAATATTATAGTGGAAGTTACTTTGCACTTTTGCCTGAAATTGATTCGCCACTACCACGTCTCGCTATAACAAGAAACGTTTGATTTTATTTGCGCGAGGTTTACTTGAAAAACATCTGGAACTAGATAAAGCAAACTATTAGCAATTATAACAGTAAAAAGTAATTAAAAACGCGTCTTTTTTTGACGGTTGACCCTGAAGTCGGTTGACACTGTTGGTATGTAACTGTATTTTAATGTAAATTCATTTTGGATTGTCTATCTTGTTACAGTTACATTATATTTGGCTCCATGATATTTGGTATGTGGGAGAAATGGGATCAACTCGATGGAGCCTATTTCTGTTTTATATCTCTTAGCAGGTTTGTATTTATGTGAAATATTTATGCATTTTTCTTGATTCGCAAATTGTAATATAAATTTGCTTCCCCGTTTCAAAGATTACTTTCTACTTACATTGAATAATGCTCATTAATTAATCCAGTATTTGACGTAGTTTGTAACATTGTTCACGACAATATATTTGTTACCTTACGTAAAATATTGTGGGAGATGAGAATCCCAAAACTCGACAAATTTTAATCAGATTTAAAAACTGTAAATTTGCACAGTATTCTTAATTAGGTTAAATGTTGTAGTTTTGGAGATACGAGTTATCGTTCAATGATTGTGTTTGTTTTGTATCAGCATCGGTTTCGGTGACTTCGTGCCGGGAGAGCGCGTGTACACGCCTCGCATTGAAACCTCGTTCATCGTCTGTTCCATGTACCTCATGCTGGGGATGGCGCTCGTTGCCATGTGCTTTAACCTCATGCAGGTTAGATATTTTGTTTTTCTCTCTCTTTATAATTTCAATATTTAAGCAAACAACTAATTATTATAGCCGAGAACTACTTCTAAAGTCACTTTGTATTAGTTTTGAACTGCTTTTCTTATAATATTTTATGATTACACCAAATTTTCGCTAGTGATTAATAAAGCAAAAATACCTTTAGTACATGCTGAAAGCAGGATGATTGAGAGAATTATAACACTTTACCTAATTTTCCTAGGTAGCTAATATAAATTTTAGTAGGTAGCATTCCAATATTTGTGCTGCTATTATTAAATTGTAGGAACCGTAATTTCTTAATATTACAGGAGCAGGTTATCCACTACGCAGCCGGCGTGAAAAGAGCTTTGAAACGTGTGTGTCGATGCAAGAGGTAGCTCCTGTACAACGACTTTATTATTTTAATAAAGACTACAATTTCATTTTAATTTATTTCCTAGTTTTTTTTTCCTGCGCTATTTTATTATATTAACAAAATTTCGTTTTCGTCTATATTAACTTTAGTATAGGATTTTTAATACTTTTTTAACTGGTTGTAGCGATTCCTATAGTTTTATTATCAGTCTAAACATCTAAATACACATATAAATGACCCACCGCATGGCCATAAGCCTCTTCCCGAATGAAGATATTCACATAATCGCCACTCCAGTCCACAGCGTATTGGTGATTTCAAACTTTGAGAAATCCACAGTTCTATGTTTTTTCACATACAGTAGTACCACAGGAACATTTCTGAGATTCAGGTCTCCTCACGAAGTTTTCCTTCACCGTTAGCCGATATTATAGTAGTGTGTATGATACCTATTTAAATGAGTAAATGTATGCAAATTCATGTTTCAGGGGTTCGAACTTGCGGATTATATTGCACTGGTTAAAGCACTAGGCCACCACGACTTCTATCATTCATGACAAAAAACGATTCATGAAAAATTTACTTTTCCTTCATTTTACGGTTCATATAGTAATAAATATGTTTAAAAAAAATTGTAATATCATCTACCGGCGGATATCGCTTTGAAATAGTGCTCTTTTTTATACATGTACTATTGTGAGTGAGTAACGCTGTTCAAAAACCTTATATTACCTTCTGTTAAACTCACTAACGGTGCAAAGGTGTTAATTCAAGCAGAACCCTTGCAAAACTACTTAGCAAACTATTACCTTTCAAAACATTCTACTAATAACAACTAGTAAAACGTTGAATACGTCGAAATTAAAAGTAATTTTTTTTTCCTTTGAAGTATGAAGGCGTAAAATAAAACAAGTCCGAGTTTTACTTATACACTGCTGCTTTTAAAGTCCAGAAATATAAACTTTAAAACATGGGTTTAAAATCTCTCTTATCATAACAGATAAAGAGAATATAACAGTTTGAGTGCATCGTTAATGCTGTATACATTTTTCATGAACAAAAGCTTACTAGAGCTTTTACAGGTACAACATTGTGCACAGTAACTAGAGTGGATTTTTCTAGAACTCTAAATATTCAGTTGGAGAATTCGCTGTACTTTAAAAGATGAATGACGGGTAAGTAGCGAAGGCATTTCACGAGAAGACATTAATTTACAAATCAGTTTTAAGTACTTTTATTAAATAGTTAAAATGTAAAATTGATTATCTATAACTTTAAAGAAACTTCCACTAAATATTTATTATATTTTGAACTAGTTGTGAGCGCGACTACGTCCGTACCTACATCCGCGTGAAATATAAATTATAAACACAGTAATTTATCAAATTATAGAATTGTATAGTGTATTAAAACCTGACATCAACGATTTAATTGGCCGCACCCTTTCTGTACGATTTTGTTCTCCGAGACGCAGCATGGCACTACAGTTTCTAGCTGTACATCGCATATGCTTGAAAAACATTATAGCTACGTTCACTTTTAATGGATACACAGTGAGAGATGTTAGTTCCAGGCATCAAAATTGTTCACGTATTCAATAACCCTATAATAAGCTTTCTCTTTTGTGTTTTCTTCTAAATAAGATATACGTATATACGAATGCGTCATATATGTAAAACGTATTCTATACATTATATCGGTGTATGAACTATTATCATACCAAATTTTGTAAAAATCCGTTTAGTAGTTTTTGCGTGAATCCTGTACAAGTGACAGACAGACAACATTTGTAAAAATTATGGAAATGTGTTGTTCTGCCTTTGATTCTAAGTCCCTCCAGAGTAATTTTTCTTGAAACAAATATTCAATGTACAAATTTCGCCCCGTTACCCTTTTATTGTATGTATAGATATCTTTGGACAATGATAACTAGGACAGGATAAAAAATAATTTCAACTAAGAAACAACATACCTGAATATCTGAGTTTGCAATACAATAAGTAGATAATTTCAAAGAATCTAAAAGAAATCCTCAAGCCTTCCCTGTTTTCTGTAAGCACTTTACACATTCGCTCGACAAAAACGTTTATTGTCCGCCAGCGGAGTACATTTATCTACATTAGCTGTTTTAAGAAATCGTTTTCGCTTTTTGCTATCGAGAAATCAGCCCCGAGCGATGATATTTCTTCTCAATGCTATCTTCTTTGTTTATTAGAAATTAATCTTCTGTACAACAAACAACAAATCACTTAATAATGCGCCTTCGTTTAAGACTTGTTTACTTAACAAAAACAAGGCGATTCTAGTCTTTTCTTTGGTGGTGATCAGTGTGTGGCCATACAGTTTGTTGTAAAGTCAATCAATTACATGATTGATTGTAAGCTTGAATGTTTGGCCTATTTTTGACAACCGACCTTCTACATTATTACTGCCATTGTCGAGTAGATATTAATATTACAAGTGTCTTGCGATAGTTTCCATGTTCTAACAAGATCATCGCTCCATTGTTAGAACTTTCCATGTAGTTTTTTTGGCATCTCAGTATACATTGCTCCTTTGTATTATTTCCCATCCACATTACTTGGGCACAATGACCGAATTAAAAGGTGGTAGAGCCACACTGTATCTATTACTAGTTTCAGCATGAATGGGTCGGCTCATCCGGGGTAGTACTACCCTCTGACAGAACACCGACGTAAAGCAACAGTGCTTGCATTGTTCCGTTTCGTTCGGACAGGGAGAGCGCCGGGGGCCCACCTCCTTCCTTTCCACCTTTCTTTTCCCTTTTCCCTACCCCTCCCCCATATAAAGGCTGGCAACGCACTTGGGACTCCCCTGGTGCTGCTAGTGTCTATGGACGATGGTGATCACTTAACATCAGGTGACCCACCAGTTCGTTTGCCTGATTTTGATATAAAAAAAAAACGATATTGCGTAAAATATGACCAATATTACACAATATAGAGTAAAAATAACACAAAATTATGACTCAGTACATATTATAAAACAAACTCCTACGCCACGTCTGTCTCTCTGTTTGCGATGAACTCAAAAACTACTCAAGGGATTTTCATGCGGTTTTCACCAGTAGATAAAATGATTCCTGAAGAAGGTTCGGATATATAATATGTCAAGGTTTTTTTATTATAAGGGCGGGACAACTTCCCCCGGCCCGCTAGTAGAATATAAAATTCACTGCATGACAGACCAAACTCCCGCCATAGATTTAATTTCATCTTTATTGTATAGGTATGTAGTAATTTAAACGTGGATTTTTTTAGAGAAGGCGGCTAAAAAATGTGGAGCTGAATAGAATTAAAAATTACTCGCAGTTTTCATGGCCGCTTTGTGTAGTAGAGACGGCAATCCGGAAAACATAAATTCAGTACTGATAGGGAGCTAAGACGCCGCGTCAACGCTTTTTGCCCCAAACAAATCGGCGAAATGTTATTGCGCTCGGGAAAATTGAATTTTAAGATAACTTGTAACCAACTGTCTGGATTTTATTTTGGAAAATATTATTTGATGATGATGTCGATGTGGATTTAGTAATCGTCATCTATAATAGTGTGGATAATTATGATGAGTATTATTCATGTAGTTTTAAGTTGTTTATAATTACGTTTTGCTACTTTATTTAAAAGTAGACCTCGCTTGCATAACCTCTTCGTGTATGTTGCTTTGTATTTATACTCAAACCCTGTTTATGAGCTTACAAACTCTTGGTTATATGTACGTTGATCAAGAAGAATATTCTACATAAATATCGCAAAATAACAGCACACATTATTCGATCATGGTATTAATCGAAAATGTTGGCGCGGGATTCCTCATCTATTTCAGTAGGATCAGTACATAAATCTTTCTAGAATTCACTTATAATATTTTTTTGCATTTATCAATAATAAACCTAAATATTGATAATGTAGATTTAAATGATCACAGGAAGCGAAATATCAAATTTGTAGACGCTTTTTTTACTTATAGAGATATTTACTAGTTTTCTTTGGAAATAGATACCTTAGCTGTACGATGAGTTTATTATTTTCTCGAACGATTTATTTATTATTTTTCTAAGCCCACCTGGCTCGCTACCAAGTTGAAAATATGACGCCTCAAACACCTATAAATGTGTTTCAACGGATGCATTTCAAAACCAGTCAACCTCTAGGCCTAATGTGCTTACCAACCTGCCCCATATTATTGTTTAACGTCAGATGAGACTGTAGACAAATGCTAAAATCTATAATCATTAAAATATGTATCAAATATTATATCATTTATTATAAAATATTAGAGTTGTTGTCACTTACTTTAGGGCTGCATTTATAAGCTCGCAGGGAGCCAACCGCCACATGCCATGAATGCGGCGCTGCGGAGAATACCGTGCAGCACACTCTGTCTGAGTATGCTGCGTGGGAGGGACAGCGCCGCATTCTGGCTGCGACGGTGGGGACGGATCTGTCGCTGCCGAGTGTGGTTTCGGCATGGTCGGCAGCGAAGAGGCATGGCAAACGATAGAATGTCATCTCGCAGAAGGAGGTGGCGGAGAGGGCTCGCGAAGATGGCCCCTCTGAGCGGACCTCTTCGCCAACGAAAGACCGGTGAGAGGAGACGGCGACTTGCTCACCTCCTCCCGCCACCGTAGCCGGATCTCCAGCGGACAAGGGGAGGCAGCTGGTGTCTACCCAGTCTAAAACATCATAATCATTAGTGTGACTGTGCCCACAACAGGATATACACCTTTTCATTTTCATTTCATGTAAACGTAGACCATTTTGCTAAAACAGAAATAAGTAAAATTTAACTATAGAAAGAGTACTGATTTCTATCAAAAAGTTGGTTTACGAATGGTAGGTAAGCGTACTGGCATATGAGTAGCACTATCTATACCCTCAGATAGGACTGTGAAATCAATTATAGACTGGCCGGTTCAGCCATCCCGGGACGTTTGATCTGCAATTCCATTATTATGCTTTCATTAAATCAAAACAGTCTTGCTAGGCCGATCAAATGGAAATTTTATATTTATCAGTGCCGAGCAAGTCTTAAATGTTTGTGCAGTGAGCCGGCGAGTCAACATAGCCGTGTCGAGTCGCATTAGACTTGCAAGTATGGACGGAGCGCCACAGCTAGTGAGGCTTATGACGCGACAGCAAATTCACTTTATAATTGTTAAGCGGTAACTATACTAACTCGTATGATACAGTATCTATCTGTCGTGTAAAATTGAACATATTGAACAAAATTGAACATATAACGTGAATAAAAGCAAAAATCGTACTGTCCACTATTGCAGACATTTATGCAAATCCAAAACAACGGTAACCTCTGAGAGATCTATAATATATTGACAGTGGTCATTGTTGTGCCATCCTGCAAGCTTTTCGATATTATTATCGTATACTTTATGATTGTGATCCAATAGGGTACAGGCCCTTACCACCAGTCCGGCTACTACTACTAGACTACAAGCCCTAGCGTGTTATTGTGATGGGTGTCACTCTCAACGTAAGTTCATTATCCAGTCTATTATGACTGTCAAAGTTGCTAAGTATGATAAGCGTAGTAATATAATTATTTGATCAGTGCCAGGATATATAAATATTTTATGAAAGGTTTTCAACATGAAAATTGTAGCCAGTACTAAAAATTGTAGCATTATAGCCAAGTAAGTATATGAACGTGCCCCACCACTAAGTTACGTTTTTTATATACTTTATAGGTTTTAATACTTCACCAAAATCTAATGCTAAATAGCGATGTGGTCTAAGATGGTAAACTTGCTAAAGATGAAGGGAAGACTGGCTCTCAAGTGTAATTGCCGAAACACACTCGGGGCATTTCATGTGAAGCAGCGGGCAGCGATAAAAAGGTTAGGTTATAAAATCTGTTTATAATCAGCCTAATTGGATTTATCAGCCTAGTAGATATGAATGTGAATGCCCATTTTTTAATATCATGTAAATTCAGTCAAGTTATGTGCTTCTAAGGAACAATCATATTTGAAATTCGGATGTCTTAAAAGTCGTTTTTCAAATTGAACAAATTTACGATGAAATATGAAATCTGTGGCTTACATAGAAAATGAATTGCTCTTTTTAATAAAATGAAACTTGGAAAAAACGTTTTTCAGAATCCAAGACCGGAATCTAATATGACTATTCTTTAGAAGCACACAACTTGACAAATAAACAATATAGAAAAAAAATGAATGTCATACCTATTAAAGGTCCAATTAGGCTGAAAATAAACAAATTTCAGAATCTCACCTTTTTTTCATAATTTGCTTCACGTGAAATGCAACACGTGTATATACTTTATTACAGATATTCAATTTGATGATGGCAACTAGTCAGGTAGGTTTACCAAAAGCTCTTCCATACCTACATACTATACAAAAAGCCTTCAGTTACTTGCAGTTTAAGCTAAACATCTAATTAAAACTCAGTATCGAAGTGTTCTATATTATTTCATGTCCAATAAAAAGGACTTTAAAAGGACTAAAAATGACCTTATACTCGTAGCTAGAATAGATCAAGATTTTCTTATACGTATAACCCAGTACAAATACATTTAAAAAACTTTCTTTCCAACTTAACCTGCTGTGAACAAGTTTTATTTGTGGACCAAAGAATATTGACGCTCGAATAGAATAGATTTAAGCTTTCCGCCTAGAAATTCATGAGTTTAAAGTATTGAAGAGACGCTCGATTCACCGGTATATCCAAACTGTCTAGGTATTTGACTCTTTATTTACAAGGGCTTCTAAACATCTTATTTTAAATTAGCGGGTCCGGCGGACGTGTTCCCGCCCTGATCATAAACAAACCTTGACAAATTATATGGCTAAACCTTCCTCATTAATCATTTAATCTACTGGTGAAACCCTTTCAGTAGTTTTTGAGTTTACCATGAACAGACAGAAAGACGTGGCAGAGGACTTTGTTTTATAATATGTAGTGAAGGGGTCCGAATGTTGAGACCTTAGGTAGGCTATATTAGCGTGTATTATGTGAAACTTTAGAGGTATATGGATAGAGTCTTCATTTATAAAAGTTACAAACGCAGAAGAAGTGGCGGGAACTGCTAGTATTGTATAATATATCGCGATGTAGTTTAAATATTTCATATTGTGTGCAAACTGTATACTAATAACTACCTAAAATATAGGTTATTATGTAATAATATAATAACCTATATTTTAGGTAGTAAACAAACTTTCTATATACGTATATATAAATTAAATTGATGTGCGTGACGTTTATGTATTCCCTGAAGCGACTAAACCGATTTAAGCAGACTTTTACTGCCAGGTAGAGGAAATCCGAGAATATATAATATACTAGCTGTGCCCACTTCTTCCGCGTGGAACGATATGTAAAAAAACAGTAATTAATAAAATCATCTGAATGTATCAAGTCCACTACTTATATAATCATTATTATATACTTTTCTCTCATATTTAAGTCACGTTTCATTAAAGTTACAATAATTATTGATAGAGTTGACCGATTTTAATAAAATAATCACTAAATGTTACTCAGGGATATGCTTTATGATTATCTTGGTGAGAATTTATCGTGAACATAATGCTTTAGCAGTCATGCGTGTCCAAACAAACCGACAGACAGATAGATAGACAGACATTTATAAAAATGATTCAAATGTATTTTACTACATATTTCTAGACACAGGTAACAATGTTTTTTCACTAAAATATAAAAAGTACAGTCACGTTAGATTTGCATTCTTATTGTATGTATAGATTAGTTAATAATTTCTGATACAGACGAAGCTACAGAAGGCTGCTAGTTAAAAATAAATATTTAAATAAAACGTTTCATTTTAAGATCTATTATTTTAATGACCTTAATTAAATAATATTATATAATAACAGTATTATATTATCAACACCCAACTTTAATTTTTCTAAATAAGCATTTCTATTTATAACAATATAAACTTTTAAAGCTCTTAACATAATAATAATTAGTTCAATTTATTTATATTAAAATTTGGCACGAGAGTAAAGTTAAACCTTGTTCATGAATTTAAATAGAGAACTTTGAATTGGAGGATTTATCATACGGCCGTGTAGTGCGGCGCCGGTCGCACTGCGCGCCGCACGCTCGGTACTTTCAGCAGATTTTAAAACGCTTAATCTCTTCCAAAACTACTATTGTAATTCTTAAATAGTTTAATCGGGTTATATAATATTATAAAAGAATATTTCGTAATACTTGCGACCATTTTTACGATACAGTAGACTCATTCTCACCCGAAGAGTTTTGGGTATAACTTCCTGAAAGTTATTTCTTAATAAAGGACATATACAGTGAATTACAAAACAGATAGTAGCGTCCACATTTACCATTATTAGGTAGTAGTGTCTTTATATACAGCAATAAAGTATCGATATACTATAAGAAATGAAGTTACATGAATACTATTACAATGTATCTTTTTTTCAGTTTTGCCTTAGCAGACGGAACTGGGATAGAAATGTTATGAGAATGGTTATACTGGAAGGCATTGTCACCAAATATATGTTTAAACGTGTAATAAATCTTAACAATAACATTATAGTATTATTATATTAAAGAAAAAGGTTTGTAACGGAATCAATCGGTTATAAGAATCGTATAAAAGTTGATTTCTTTTCTGTCGACCACAGCAGATTTTTTTCTTTTTTTTTTCTCGAACTGACTACGCTATTGACCTGGCAGGGTCTTCACAGCTTCACCGGACTACAAATCCACAGCAGAGATGTTGCGAAATGATAAAAATTAAACAACACATAATTTGCCTTAACTATTATATCTCCCACATACGAAAAAAGTTAAATATACATTTTATTAATTACGACTCCATAATGAAAGCTTAATTTAAAACAAAATTATTATTATTGAACTCATGTAAATAATGTAATTTTTTTATTGAAATGAAAATGCGTTTAGATTTTTTGCAACAAATTGTACGATAATTGTAAGAGATATTTTCTGAAGCGCGTGAAGTTGCAGTATGACCGACGCCTTGCGCTAACGTTATATTTATACATTCATTTTATATAATATACGAATTAATAAATCTTGAAAGTTTTCGTTAGGTACTTTATTAATTGAGCAGAATTCGTCGAGACTGACTTTGCGACGTCTTATTAAATAATATTGAATTATTCAGTGATCGTTATCAACTCGGTCGTCTTACATATACTCATAATAAGTCTGCAAACTTTTAATGAATAAAAATATTCTGTGTAATTTTTTACTAGTATAAACGTTATCTAGGAATGTGGTTCCCAGCTAACGATGTGACTATACTTTGTAAATAAGTTACGTTTTGTATGTTTATAATTTTCCTATGAACCTTTTGTTAGGATAAGGGAGCGCATTGTGCCGTGCGACTCCTACAGTTCGTCGGGGGAGGGAGGGGGGGGGGGGGTGTTACACCTAGTTAGGGTCTACTATCTTGACCCGCTCGGGCCGCTGAAGGAGCCGGCACCGGTCGGGCGAGCAGACGCAGGGCCGCAGGCAGTTCCTGCTCCCGGACAAACAGGTGCCTTTTTTTATGTTGCCTTTTGATATGTTGCCTTTAGGCCATATTCATTGTTATGCAGATGACAGCACCGTCCATGGGTGCTATTACAGCAAGCCTTCTTGCAGTCGGGGGGAAACAGAAAAGAGACGGCAGGATCTTGTGATTGAACTCGACCGGTCCTTGCATCTCATATCAACATGGGGAGCAAGCAATTTGGTCGAGTTTAATGCTAACAAAACACAGGTGTGCGCGTTTACCTGCAAAACATCTCCATTTACTCCTCTTCCTGCTCTCCAGAACGTCTCGCTCGCAATGCGAGACAGCCTCAATATCTTAGGTATAGATATTCGCAGCGACCTCAATCTCAGGGATTACATCGGGAGCGTCATCTCCACTGCATCTCGGAGACTCGGAATCCTGAACAGGGTGCGACGGTTTTTCACGCCAGATCAGCTATACCTCCTTTATAAGGCACAAGTTCGGCCTTGCGTGGAGTATTGTTCGCACCTCTGGGACGGTTCCGCCAAATACCTACTAGATACCCTGGACAGGTTGCAGAGACGGGCTGTCCGCATTGTTAA
The DNA here is from genome assembly GCA_015888305.1 of Antheraea pernyi. Classification (NCBI taxonomy): domain Eukaryota; kingdom Metazoa; phylum Arthropoda; class Insecta; order Lepidoptera; family Saturniidae; genus Antheraea; species Antheraea pernyi. The sequence goes on along the minus strand of MU158873.1, from coordinate 693,665 downwards.
TGATTCAGACATTACACAATTTATAGAGCCACTTCAGTTGCGCAGAGACATTGCCTCTCTGAGCGTGTTCTACCATCTGTATCATGGCGAGTGTTCTGAAGAGCTATTCAATTTAATACCTTCCTCTCCTTTTCATACCCGAACCACTCGTGCTGGGCTCCGGAGCCATAGTTTTACGGTAAATCCTATCTGGGCACGAACTAAAAAGTTCGCAACTTCTTATCTCTGCCGTATCGTGAAGCTGTGGAACAATCTCTCGGCCAGTGTGTTCCCTCCTTCCTATAACATGGGGTCCTTCAAGCGTAACGTGAAGAGACATTTATGCATGCCGGCATGACAGCGGCGACCGGTGAGGGATAGCGTGTCTCTCGGTAGTCGCCATTGTTTTTAGATTATACTGTGCTCACTATCAGGCACAGTAAAGTCACTTTGCCGTGCTACGATAAAAAAAAAAAAAAAGGTGCAAGGAGGCACCATGTGGTGTAAGTCCGTGCAAGTCGGACATATCCCATCCTCAGCTGTCCGGCTACGATGGGTATCCGTAGGATTTCCCCATGTAAAAATCCTAGGAAATTCTATTAATCTTTTCGTAGCACTTTTCTCTAGTATACAAACGCAGACGTTGATAATCTATCATTTGGAATAGTCAAGAATTAACCTTTACCTACTACAAATTTTTGTATAAGGTGTTTTTTTTTCGAACTGACTACGCTATTGACCCATCAAGGTCGTAACAGCTTCACCGGACTACAAATTTTGTTTTATATAAGGTGCTTTCGTTGATTCGTAACGACAATTCTTATGAAGTTACCTTTTGGAGTTATGAGAAAATGCCGTAGAGAAGAGTTTGACAAATATTCCAAATATTATTAACATCAAAATTACAATTGAGTGGAAACTTGTAACAAGTAACAGAGTAATGATTTGGACTCTAAGGATGCTCCTAGAAGAAGGCACCCTTCTAAAAAGATGTAGACACAGGAACACAGGTCGACAATAGAGTACAGATGATGAAGTTCTGTTGTAACTTGAAATATCTTTATATTTGATACTCCGTGTAGTTCCAGTTCCAGGTTTTGTTGACGCTGTTGTCATCGTGTTTTGGACTGATTGACAAGTTTTCTTTAATCGCTTGCACCTGAAAGTGAAATACACATCACGTAAATATTTACAACACTGGATACGCCAATTGAAATAATATAAGTTTGAATCCGATTCTAAACTAGATTATTGATTTAGGAAAGAAATTCCAAGAGATATAAATAAGTTCAGCGTTTTATTTTCGAAATTGTCTTCATATCAACAAAAACGTGTTGATGGTGGTAATGAGACAATTTAATTTTGGATGTCTTTATTTATATTTGTATGCATTATATCAAAGTTATGAACTCTTTAATCTTTTTGAAAGTTTTTATTGTTTAGTGCTTGTTTACAAAAGCAATAAATTTCAATCTGAATTAATACATGTTGTGGAGGCTAATCCTGTCCCGGTAATAATTTTGGAGATAAAATGAAACACAGTTCGTTACGCGATGTAACTGTGCAAACTAAGATATGCATCTGACAAAGTACAGTATGACATACAAAAACAGTACATATATCAATTACGTAGGTGGTAATTGCAGAGCTATTTTATTTGCGTAGGCGCTGTTTCATCTTGAACACTTCATTTAGATATCTGAAAAAACCTTATGGCGAACTAACCTCTATTTTCATATTCTAAAATAAAAAAAAAATACAAAAAAAAGAAACCGCCTTTGATGTGAAAAACTAATGAGGCACTAAAAAGCGAAAAATAACTGAATTATTAAATTAACCAAATTAAATAAAAAATATTGATATTTGCGCTACCTAATAATATATTTGAAGTCAATGCCAACCTAAATTTGATATTTGTCGCAATAAAATATGTCTATACATCATGGAACACGAGAGTGGACCAAAACTTTGTATGTAGGTGATATGAATTTAGGTTGGCATCGACTTCAAATATATTATTAGGTAGCGCGAATATCAATATTTTTTATTTCATTTGGTTAATTTAATAATTCAGTTATTTTTCGCTTTTTAGTGCCACATTAGTTTTTCACATCGAAGGCGGTTTATATTTTTTTGTAAAAAAATTTACTAACTAAATTTTTTTAGGGTATAAATAGGATATAATAAATCGGTTCCAATTTCACGAAAATACGTAGAGACGAAGTGGGTAAAAATCAAATAAATGATATTTCACCACCATAGGGATTGAAAATTTCCTAAAATAAAGTTAAAATTTATATGGGACAACCCCTGAATATAACCAATCCAAATATAAAAAGAATCATTAAAATCGGTTTACAATTGACGAAGATATCGATTAACGTACATTTAAAAAAATCATACAACCGAAAGTAGTAACGTAATCTTTTTTCGAAGTCGGTTAATAAAAGAGGTTATTCTGCATTTATGGAGCAGTGGAGCAACGTCATCTCGATTTAATAAAAATAGTGTTGCACTGCATGTCTTCATCAGTATTGAAATTCCAAATAGAGTGCTCAAATATGCAGACAATACGTTTAATCTAGATTTAGTTTTAAGTCCTTATACGATCACTTGGCTCGAATAAAATTTGTTATTCTAAAACGCAGATTAGTTCGGAATGAGTTTGCATTTATATTTGTATAAAAATACTTTAATTACTTGAAACAAGCTTCACTATATAAGCAACATAGATTTAATATTAATACTTCTGAAGTGGCTTTCTAGATTATAAGCCAATATTATACTTGTTCATTAATATTCAACGGTTGTGAATTAATTTGTTGTAGAATTTGTTTTTGCAGATTTAAGAGACTACAATTTTTAAGTTCCTCAAATGATGCTTCTTAGTTACTACGCAATGTAGAGAATGGTCTAGGTGATGGGATTTTTATATACGACATGATACGAGGCAATAATACGAGAATATATAAATTTCTAACTAAGCGAACATACGAAACCTATCCAAAATTAAGTAAATATATACAAGGTATGAATAAAAACATCGGTTTTTTCAAAATGGATAGAAGATATATTGTGTACGGAGATTATTCCAGAGGTTTTATTTGTATAATCTTTGATAATCATTACTGGCGATTTGAAACTCTGAGAAATTCTTTAGGTTCAGGTTTTTTCACGATTTTTTCCTTCACCGTCAGCCGATACTGTTACCAATTTAAATTTGTAAATGTACGCGAATTCTGAAAAATTTGTTTGTACATGTCGGGATTCGAACCTGCTGATATTTGGTAATTAGTGCCTCGTACATTTTAAATAATGTTTATAAGTTTTCGTAAACAGGATGTTTAAGATTTTTACCTTAGTTTCAGCCGGAGGTAATACATTCGGTATACCGTTCATAATGCGTTTCACTTGCGGCTCTGCTTCCTGCTCCATCGAGTCGAGGTTCAAAGGTTCGTACTCGTCAGAAACTCCGCTATCCGGTGAGTCCGGAGTTTGAATAGCGTTGACGTAACATTTGGGACCAACTCGACTCTTATGGACGCAGTAGTCTCCAGTAAATGGATTTTGGTATGCGACCACAGTCCTGAAAAATATAAATCTTTGTTTATTTAGCAGCATGAAGCAGTTATTTGCCTCAATGATATGTTTTCATATATTGGCTTCATAATCGCTTACGCATGCTTAATTCTATTGCACTTACATACTTCTAACGGTATATAGTATAATTTTTTTCTTTTTCTACCTCTTTCTATGTATCTATTCTCTTTCCTTCTTGCACCAGCAATATTGTCTAGAAAATCGTTACACTGAAATTTGACTCTATTGAAAAGGATATCAAGACGCTTTATTAAGATACAGTTTTGTCCTGCCTAAAGCTTTTTTTGCTATACTTCCATAAAAGTCTAATATGTAATTCGGGTTTCGTCCGCATTTTTCTTATCTTATGATTATGATATCACATGAATTTTAATGTGTAAGAAGTAATTTTCCAAGTATTTTCATTGTAGTCATATTGTACATAAGAAAGGTTGTTATCATTTAAGGAAAATATTGAAGCAAAACAAAAAAATTAAAACAGAAAGTGAAATAATATAAATTTATTCATTGATTTTAAATCTACACTTATAAATCAAAAACTTTTCTTGACAGCTAACGGCTAAACGGTAAAGATATAATTTAAAAAAATAGTGCCTGGAGTCCCTCCGCTCGGAAGAAGTGAAACTTCGTAATGTGGAAATGAAAATAGGAAGGGGTAGAAATTGATTTTTAGTGAAATTATATTGTTTCTTTAAGACAAACTTTATTAACATTGCTTACAATTCACAATTGATCGCATCTTTTAAGTATCATTTTCCAGCAGCGAAATATCCAAATCTATAACATTTATAATGGGATTATGATAACTAAAGTAAGATACGAAATGTTTGATTATTTTTCTCGCTCTGTCTCTTACTATTTCCCCTCCCCAGAAGCGTTGAACGTTTAACGCAACAGTGCTTTCATACCCCCTCCATGGTAGAGTTAAACGTTTAACGCAACCTTGTTGGAAGTCGCATTACAAGTTTCACTTCAAAAAGTAACGTATAATACTATCAGTAAAAAAGAAGTAATAAAGGTTAAACGATAATTATAAAATTAAAGTAATAAAAAAGACTACCTACAACTAATCCAGGAAAAGAACGCAAAATAATAAAATTATTTTCTGATGAATGAAGTCGCGGCCACTAATTTAGATAGGCCGGCATGACAGCGGCGACCGGCGATGGATAGTGTGTCATTCGGTGATCGCCATTGTTTTTGGATTGTACTGCGCTTACCATCAGGCACACTGCAGTCATTTTGACGTGCTACTATAAAAAAAAAGATAAATAAAATTAATTAAAAATAGCCTATTCATTACCATTCATGACGATTCAGAAAATAATTTCTAGAACAACATAAATGCTACGTAGCGTACGTACATAAATACATGAGTTGCTATGAACGGTTCTAGAAAATATTTGTTAACCCATACTATGCATACCAATAACCTTAAAATATCCAATTCAAGGATGGGAAAATGTAATCCAGATATGTAAATTTACCTTAATTCCGCATTATTGTCACCCTCTTTCTTATGTGAGAAAAGCACTTTTGTCGGCTTCAATAGTATAGAAATCTGAAAAGAAAACATGACAATTGAGTTTTTACATTTAAAATTGAGCAAGTCCAATTTTAATCGTTCATATAACATGTTTGAATTTTTTACGATTTCCAGTTTTTATATACCGAGAACGAAGTTCCAATTTTGCTTTTTATTATTTTCTTATTTTAATAGTACAAAATGGCCCGCAAGGCGGATCTTCTAAGTGGCCCTATCCGCCAACGGAGGATCGGCGAGAGGAGGCGTTCATCATCATGAAAGATCAGTAGATGACAAATCAGGCCACTACATCTATCGTACCAATTCCTGTCAAATATATGGGCGTACAATGTACATTATATTACATTTAAAAACGATACCGTTGCAAGCATTTGCTTTTACTTAGCGTATGACCATATACAAGGTATAAGAACTAACTTGTCCATTTTGCTGCATCCTATGGATCCTGTAGAAACAATATCCACACGTGAACACTGTCAGACTTAACTGTAAATATAAATATTCATATATTAAAATTTCAGTTAGTATAACATCTGCTATCATTTTACAGATAGAACGTAAGGTGTTTCTGTAACATCTACTGACAATAATAGTTATATATTAATAATGAATTTTTGTTAAACCGATTAAGTTAACAATTTTTGTTAGTTATTCTGCTGTTGGGTAATTTGACTAATTAGCTGTTTTGTTTCCTATTGCGATTTATATTAGTGACAACATAATGAAATGAATTGCTATTTTAATGTGAATAACGTGAAGTGCTCTCTCTATCACACTAAATAAAACAGTTGCATAGTATTTACTGGTTCACACTTTACGATATCATAAGCGAACTGTTATCATTGTCAATAACAATAACGAATAACAGGAAGAAAATAATTAGTTATCCATTGCGTTGACATAATGCATCACATTGTTAGTTGTTGCAATACTGACCACTTTTAGAACTGTGTTTTGTTGAGTATATATTTGTTGATAATGAAATATTGTAATTAGCATTAAAAATGCCTTTAACTTTGACATATGACCGCGATTATAATACAACTTAAGGACGTATGAATGTAAACCTATTTAAATACTGCAATACTGTATTAGAAGATGAAAAGTTGACAATTTTTTAATTCAAATAATAAAATTATGTATTGCACAATTTTTTTCTCAGGTACAAATTTATTATTAGTTTTCTGATTTAATTTTCTACATAAATAAACACACCGTACATAGAAATTCTTTTGTATTATTTATCGATAATCAGATTTAAAATGTTGGTTCCTAAGCATTGCAAATCTGTAGAAACATAATCAAAGACAAACCGTGAAAGACAAATATATAGCCGGAATAACATCTATACATTTATATATTTTAACCGGTTAATAACCGATTTATACCATAAAAATTACAATATTATATACCTCTACATAATATTTAAATATATGTAACTTACATAATATTATTCGAATTTTTGTCTTTGTATCTTTATTCACTAAATAATTAGACAAAAGTTTTACTTACCAGTATGACGAGAAGTACGATGTCGATATATATAATAATCATAATTTTGTCACGTATGTACACTTTATAACTCCATTTTATGTGATTTTAACTAAAAATATCATTGTTGTACCACTAAACTATGAGAATCCGTTTACGTACGGTGTTATTATGGGAAAATATGCGATTTAAAATGATTGGTTATTTATTAAACAATCTCTGCTATCATTGGTTGAAAAAATTGTATTTATTTTCTATTGGTTGACTGTACCATTGGTATTAAAATAAGCGAATGGGAGCCAGTAAGGAACTGAGTTTAAGGCGACTGCAATGTATTGTCAAAGATTAGTTGGCTTTACTATCAGATGTAATGCCTTCATACAAACTTACCTTAAATAAACATTTTAAGATATATATTTTTGATGTTTGGATTGTTATTGATCCTCAATATATACTTACTTGGAGTCTTGAAGTCTTGAGGTTTCGATAATTGGTTAGGAAGTCCATTGATTGCAATTTCAATATCCGTGTACAGATATTTTAATTATTAATTGATGGTTTATGTAGATATGTTGAGGTAATATATTTATGGTAATACGCTAGAGAAATAATGTGAATGGTCGAAAATTTTCGCACTTCTTAATGTTTAAAATTGGTGTCTTTGTGTAATATATGTTAGTTAAAAGTTGTATGCATATAATAAATCCTGATTCTTTTTTTTAATTTTTTATTCTACAGACTCTTGGTCCGCACTTTTTTTTCAGTTGGTTTAATTTGTTATATACATCAAAAATCGTATCTGTGGGCAACTACTGGGATTTTTTAAAATTTATTATCATTTTACTTAACTATTAGCTGTTTTAGGACCGATTTTTTTAATGAGGTTATTGCCTTTATGGCGGTTGCATTTTGAACTTTTATGGTCATTTTTAGGTTATAGTATATAATGTACAGCGCCGGAGCGTCCACCGCCCGATGGATAAACCTACTAACCGCGTCGTCAGTTACTTCGGTATAGTAGACACCGGTGTCGGTGTATCTGGATCTTACCACTATAGCATGTGAAACGCTATCGTGGATTTGCATCCTTCTACCCTTTGTTTGCAATCCTAAATCATAAGGAGTCTAGATTTTTGTAAAATCTTGATTGAAAGTGTCTATGATACATTAATATAATGCTGTTGCTAAATTGACTGTCTTGACGAATCTGTACATTTATAGCTATTCTTTGAAAGTTATCAGTCACTGGCGCCAAGGGTGTCGCGACGTCTGCCAGCCACCCCTCTTACCACAACGATCTATTTGCCTTCCATGCGATGTTCATATCACCTTGGATAATATCTGTTTTTGAATTATAAATACTTTGATAACTTCATTGTTACGGTAAATATTTATAGTAATATGGAATCTAGTACAAGTGACATGTTTATGTTTACAAAGGTCAGGCAAAATTATTTGGAAAATATAGTGTAGGATGTATACCAGTTTTGGCATATATAAAACTTATTTTAGATTTAAAATTCATATAAAATAGATTTCGTCAAACAAAACGACAATTTTTTTTACACTAGTCAACATGAAAATCCTTTTTTTATCATTATAATTTTATTACTCAATAACAAATACCAGTTAATTAGATGTTGTTTTATTTTATAATAGAAAAAATTATAAAACAAAACTAATATTTTCAAAGTAATTTATAATATGTATAAAAAAAACTATTTAAAGAGACCGTCATTAAAGGATGAAAGAAACCACCAAGCATCCCAAATTAACTTGGCTGTTTTCCAGTCGAAATCAATCGGAATCTCAACTGGCAATCAAGGTAAATACACTTAAATGTTCAGTAAACAAACTACCAAGTTAATCCTGAATTAGAACGAGTTGGAGTATCCTTTTACTTAGGACCAGAAGGATTATTAACTGTGTTGCAATTACAAAACGATTGAGTATCATTTTGTTATAACAATTTGCTTAATATTCTTTATATCGCTTTTAATATAACGGGAGAAGTAAATAAATATGCAATCTATAGCTACTTTTATACAACACACTCTT
>MU158873.1:655257-684951 GCA_015888305.1 Antheraea pernyi | reverse complement strand
AAAGAGTGTGTCGTGTAACGACAGACTATTTCACATTTAATATGCTTAATGTAATAAACCTTTTGTCAAAAATATATAAATCTGAAATTAATAAATACCATGAAAGGTAATATAGTGTTAGGTTAGGAATAAGGCACATTCGTGCGCTCCGCAATGCGCAGCGCACGGTGGCACTGAGGGCAATCCGGGCATACCGGACGGTGTCTTCGGCGGCGGCTTTCACGCTCGCCGGCTCCCTGCCCTGGGAGCTGGAGGCGGGAGTTCTGGCCGCCATGTATGAGTTCACGGCGGCGAGGAAACGAAGGAGGGAGCCTCCGGCTCCCAGGGAGATAGAGGCGGAGCGACGGCGTCTAAGGGAGGACTCCGTCGTAAGGTGGCAGCAGGACCTGGCGGACGAGCGGTTCGGGCGATTCACTGTGGACGCTGTCCGCCCGGTCTTGCGGGCGTGGAAGGAGAAGGAGTGGGGCTCCCTGACGTTTAGGCTGGTGTAGGTACTCACCGGACACGGTTGTTTCGGGTGGTACCTGCATCGGATCGCACGCAGGGAGCCGACCGCCGCCTGCCACGAGTGCGGCGCAGCCGAAGATACCGCGCAGCACACTCTGTCTGAGTGTGCTGCGTGGGGGGAGCAGCGCCGCCTCCTGGCGGCGGCGGTAGGACCGGACTTATCGCTGCCGAGCGTGGTTTCGGCCATGCTCGGCAGCGAACAGGCTTGGCGAGCGATGGCCTCCTTCTGCGAGGAGGTCATCTCGCAGAAGGAGGAGGCGGAGAGGGCCCGCGAGGCAGACCCTCTAAGTGGCCGTCTCCGCCAAAGGAGGACAGGCAGGAGGAGAAGGCGCTTCGCCCAACTCCTCCTGCCACCGTAGCCGGACCTGAGGGGATGGGTCGGGGGGCCCATCTCCTCATTGCACAGGTCCGGCGGACGAGGGGGGGCAGCCGGTGTGTACCCGGTCTGTCCCTCTATAGGTAGGAGCCCGGCGGTCACCTTCTGCCGGGCGGACCGTGGGGGCGGCTCTACAAGGTTGATTAGCTTGAACGATCCTTTGCCGCCCCCACAAAACGGTCTGTCGGTACACCGTGGGGTTTTAGTCCGTGCGACTCGGACATAACCCACCCTCTCCCCCGGGAGGGTGGAGTATCCATAAGGGATTTCCCCACGTTAAAAAAAAAAAAAGGAATAAGGCACATTATCGATTCACCAGACAATAAGTTTATGTCAAGTAGGTTTTAATACCAAAAGGCTATTATTATTATTATTATAAAGCGAATAATTTTTTTGCTATTTGGAAAAGATAGCTGTGTCATTAAAATGCCTGTAACAATAATGTCTTGTATAGTATTAATAAAGAATAATTGTTAATTGAGTTTCTTGTCGGCTCTTTTTGTTGACTGAGTTGTTTAACGTTCAGAATTGCCATTTCAAGGCATAATTTATCAGTTGTTGTTATTGTTATGCTGTAATGCAGTTATAATTAGAACACAATTGCAGAAGAAACTTCATTTTTTTCATTTTTGTTTCAACAAAAAATCAAGTCTTCAATACAGAATTTGTGACTCCTACAACATCAAGCTAAAATCTAAACAATCGATCGCGTAACAGTTGTTGTTTTGTGTTACTTAATAACCCTCAGCAGTAACAAGTTACCGTTTGTTCAGCAATTAAGAAGTTTATACTTAGTCATTAGTATTTAATTTCTTACTCGTTGTTTTATTTTGTAAAAAGGAGTTGTTAATTCGAGGTTTAATTTCTCAGCGAGCTAATTTTGGGTTTCAATTTTCATTTATGTAATGTGTTAGCGACTAGTTTCGAATTTACATGAATATGATACGTTATTGTGACGTCATAAATATTCCAGCGATGCAGACATATGTAATATCAGGTTCATTTAATAAACTGTGGCATTCACAGTTCCTTCATTAAAATCAAAGAAGCCTTATTATTGTTGTCACGTAAAAAACTTTTTTCACACAAAAATCTATGGTATCTTAAAAGATAATTATTACTGATATCAATATTACTGTTAATTATGTACACATTGACTTGGAACATTAAAATATTATTATTATTATATTATTATTTGTTGAAATGATATGCTGTAAAGAGCACTTTTAAATAGGTTGAATTCCCAAGTAAGTAGTACATATATACAATTGGGTAAAAATGAATCTATATTGGTTAAAACAGTTTTAAAAATAGCTAATTATTTTTTAATAATAAATTAAAGATAGAAATGCTTACTATTGCTTATGTTTTTCAAGCCATATTTTTTATCAGTACGTACATTATTTTGGTATATTTGATAAGCTACATATTAAGTCTTCGAACGTTTAACTGGTTCTTTTGATTATGTGTAATTAGAAAACCGAAGTTCATAGATTAACAAGAAATACTAGATAGGGTGACAACTACTACACCCACCCACACAGGCCGGGGTATCTAAAGGCAGTGGAGTGTATATTTGAAATTGGTTGGACGTAGATCCCCTTTTGAAATATATGGCAAAATTATTCTTTATTAATAAAAATTATGTATTTAGATGTGTAAAAAGAATTTGGACTACCCTCGGCCAATTTATGCTCGAATACTAGGTATTAGATGTACCTTTTTCCCGATTTCGATTACATATAAAACTCAATGTTTGTAAATAACAACAAAAACGGCCTCATTTCTTTGAACGACAGTGTTATAAATGTAAGCGCTCGAAAAATATTTTTATGGCTTGGTTACAATACATCGACTTTCTATGAATATAAGCAGTTATTAGATATGTAAACCTTTCGAAAGAAATTTCCAAAATATCCTGAAAACCGTATGAAAATGATAGCATAGGATACAATATCAGGACAGGAAAGGGCACAAAAATGGATGCGGATAAGTAACATTATCATAAACTATTTGTTGATACTGATTATCTCATTCAATACAAATGTCGCTAGGTACCGTGGTATTTTTATTGTCCTGGAGTTTTGCTTTATCAAATATCTAAGTCTTTTAGATCTGGAGAACTTCACGCCATCGGTCTCGTTTTAAACGTTAAACATAAAGTTAAAATAAACGTCTGTCTCCAAATGGCCAGCGATGTGCAAAATATGCGAATAACTTTTTCATCTCCGAGTTGTGAATCTGTCGCGTACGGTTCACGGCGAAACTTTTTAAATTAGTTTATATCATTCTATGCTCGACAGCTTCGTCCTTTCCAGTGTAACCATGAAAGTATCTCGTTTGCGTGGAAAGATATTTATCTGTTGTCCTTCTCTCTGGATCTCCTTATTTGATCACAAAAATAATCTGAGATTAACCCTCTTCGTTTAAGCTTTTTTAAAGTTAAATTAATGTTGACTTATTATCATCATTATCAGCCTGTAGGAGATTCACTGCAGGGCCATAGACCTCTTCCTAAATGAAGGTATGGGTTTAATCGTCACGCCATCCCACGACGTATTGGTAATTTCAAAGTCTGAGAAACCCGCAGTCGCACATACAACGGTACAACAACAACAATTCTCAGTTTCAGGATTCCTCACGATGTTTTCCTTCACCGTCAGCCGATAGTGTTACTTATTTAAATTAGTAAATGTATGGGAATTATGAAAAAATCTTTGGTACATGCCGGGGTTCGAACGTGTGGACTTGAATTGATATTCCGCCTTTCAAACCACTAAACCACCACGACCACGTGGCTTTTTTTAGTTTCTCCTTTGTCTAATATTTTCAATTAGGAAGAGTTACCACCATATTCTATAATTTAGCTATTGTAACTCAGTTATAACTCCATATATCACATATAAGTTTACTTCGCCCATTTAATTTGTTTTTCTTTTTGATCGGCTACCGTCAAAATGCGCACAATCTACTTAAGAGGCTGGGTCATACCTAATTATTTTCCCATCCCTACAAGTTCACGAGTTATTTTTATACACTCCAATATCAGACAAAATTTTCGATGGCAGGGAATATAGTAGGGTTTATTATGTAATATTATTGGAAGGTCCCTCATAATCAATATCAGGCGATGCGAAATCGAAGTATGATTGAGTTATCTTTTGTACTCGTTTAGTGAACGATTTATTCTGATTGAAGAGGGTATTAATCTATTCATCCCTATATCATTAGGGATCGGACAGAGAGCCTTGGAAGTGGAGTGTTTGTTTTGTGTTACGTTGAGGTAATAGAAATTTTGGTAAGAGCTCATTAAGTTAGGGTTTTGCCAATCTCTTATTGCTTTCTTACGCTTACCTCACTAGAAAATAGCAGTAGTTATAAGTAAAGTATATAGTATTGTCTATTTTTATATAAACTAGAAAGAAATCCTAGATACTTATAATAAATGACTATTCATAGTATCCGTCGTTATGCAAGCCTATATTTCTTATACGTCGAAAGACAAAATGTAATTTAATGTACGAGATACTAGTCGGATAAAAATGCCATCAGATTTGCTCTGCATCCTACATTATTGAGAGAAGTGAATATTAACTTTCGGAAGGTGAGGTAATGACGTAAGAAGATGCGTCTTGTAAAATATTACAAACTTGAATGATTAAGGTATTTTCTCGGAGTTTTGGCGGAATCTTGGGATGGCAAGTTGTGGATTATATATTTTATTTTTTTAATGTTGTCTATTCGACTCTATATTTAGTAATATTGGTGGTGTATTACGTAATACAGTTCGGTTATTATGCACAAGTGAAGTGGATGGGAAATAATACCACGAAGCATGGATTCTGACTTGCCACAAAAACTCCCTGGAAAGTTATAACAAGAGGGCCATCATCTTGTTAGTTCATTGAAATGATCTCAAGAAACTAGTAATATAACCTACTCGACAATGGCAGTAATAATCTACTAGAGGATTGGTTGTCAAAAAAAGCATTTTCTGTTGACCCACCGACATATTTGTTGCGTGTGTCTCTATCACTGTTATGTATCGTCTTTTATTTCACTATTAAACTGTCTGTACATATAATTATTGTTCACAGAATCCGTCGATATCTTCTTCTCATCCTTCGTCATATATTAATTCTGAATTATAAGTTCCTGTTACGCCACACATACATCTTATCATCGCATCTCTTCTACTATAATTTTCTTTCATACCTACCACATCAGTTAGGACTCATAACAAGCCTTGTAATGGTTTTGTGTAATCATATGATTGTGAATAAGAATATTATTCTCATGAAGATTGGTTTTAAATTACATTCAAATATCTCTGGATAGATGCAAAAAATGTATCCTATCACGCAGCAACTAGTCTATGCGAATGTAAATTACATACATTTCAATTGGTTGCTTGCGAGCGCCCGTCATTTAATTTGTTTGCTATTTGCATAATTACTGCAAATCTCTTATCTATTTATTAGACGATAATCGTTAGTTTAACTTGCATAAAATTCAGATAATAGTTATATATGTCATCGCAAATGCCTGTTCTACCGTCAAAATTATTTGTACTGGCCTAAATATTACGTGCTACCTTCTAATACAAAGCAAACCTATAAAGGCGAAGTGAAAACGTAGCGGGGTTAGCAGTCCGGTGAAGCTGTACAGACATGTCAGGCCAGTGGCGTAGTCAGTTCGAAAAAGAAGGACTGAGGTCAGTCTCGCGTAGATTATCGGACCGTCCACATCTCTACATATATTCGTAACTATTTACAATAGTGAATTACTGTATTGGCTACTAAATATAACGTCTATATAAGACAACGTCATACTTTTATAATTGCCACCTCAACTTCGCCCCGATATATATGTATTTAATTCTAAAGATGTATTGTTAGGTGATAGATAAAAAGTATATTTGCATATTTATTAAAATACAGTACATTCCGCGGTTGGTGAGCATTGAAAAGGTTTTGATTAAAGGGGGTCGTTATTGAGACCGCAAGCTGACGCGGCACGCCTGACGACGCGCCACGATAAACTAACTTCTGGATTGGTTACAAATATAGAAATTTGTAATAATATGCCTGTGCTTTAACATACACGTGTAGTCGATTGAATATACTTTTTGCATTTTTCTAGATAATTAGGTCAAATATTAAGCACCTATTAATTTCATTGATTTAGAACGAGAATCAGGTGCAGAGTATCCTCCATAAATATTTCTACTGTCTAAAATTTCAGCCTGTATAATGCTTGGGTATAAATGAAAAGTTATGCATCACAAAAACAATCAGGAAATAACACGTTTATAATATTTATTTGACAAATTAGTAAATATAATTGGTAGGTTATACTTGTCGGCTTATTATTTAGTAATGTTATTACAACGCAAAAACTTTGAATACTTTCTTTGACATAACCAAAGCGAAACATATATGACAAAAGAAGTAACATTAACCTTAAAGTTGAAAAATATTTTACTTTATATATTATTTGACTTATGACCTATGACGTAAATAGATGTTATAAATGCCGTGTTTGTTTGAAGATTCAAGAAGCGATATCAAAATGTAATCTGATTTAACTCAAAATGACTTATTTCGAAACGACGCAACTCAGGAACTGTCTGTATGTATAAAACAGTTCTATGTTAAATAGGCAGTAAATTAGCGTACAGCATACGTCTCCCTACAAGAAACCATAAATAAAAGCTGGTTTATGCGAGGCCCTCTAGCGGGATTACTTGGTATGTATTACCTATTAATATTTTAGTTATCTCAAATTTGAATAAAAAATGTCGGCGTTGCTTCTTTGTAACATATATGGTTGTGGCGGTAATTTTGTATGCAATTTCTGCCACCTCTTTTAATCTACCAAGTAGACATGAGGTTATCTTCTATATCAGAAGTATCCAGACTTTTTTTAATAGACTATTTTCAAAATTTTGCTGGTTCCAGTGCCCTTTCACCCTACAATACATACATTTCTACAATATTCCTCAAAACTCGACAAACAATTTGAAGATTAGATCTAACTATGAAAATTTGCGTTGTACTAAATACGGAACATGGAAGTTTTTACAAGTAACAGTCGTCGATCTTCTTAAAATATTATCTGCCTACATTGATAGGTGAAGTCAAACATTTTGGTTCTTAACTATCGAAAGCAGATAAATTTTCGTGGACGAACGCACCTACGAATTGTGAACCCCTATTTTTTGTCACGCCAACGTAGACCTCCGTCGAGTTTCCAGTAGACCCCTGGGGATCCACCTCGACGACTTTGGGAACTAAGGTTCTACACATGAATTACAGTGATACGTGTCAAATCTCAATTTCTTTACAGAATATTACTTATATTCCGTACTGTTAATTGTATAATACTACCTGCCCTCACTTTGCTCGGGCATATAAACGAAGTAAATGACACCAAATCTTTGTTTTACAGTACGAACATGTACTGAAACAAAATGTCAATGAACATGAATGAACACAAACATATTTATCCTTAAAACTTACAAAAAACTTCTTACTACAATGGAATTGTCCGTATGACTCGTTTGTATAATGAGCTCGCATCCAAGCACATCTCATTACACATATTTAACCATCGAGCTTTTAAATTTCGCGTCATGACATGCTAAGTAAGCATGACCGGTCGTATTGCGCTTACGCGGCTTGCGTCACACTAGTGACGCGTAGTATAAAAGCCTGTGTACTTGTAATATTGATAATTTGCAGCTTATCATACGTTTGATTGATTAGTAGACTTTATAAAAATGTATATAATTATTTATTCAAATTCCAATAGATATGAATATCACATTAATGTTAATAATAACAATAAACAAATTCTGAAATTCAAATATTGACATCCACACTATAATTAATATGAAAATTCTAAAGAGAACACATTTATTTAATTATTTTGGGGGGTTTTCAATTCTGTCGGTAGTCCTTATAACTGCCTCGACTTTTTTTTTCTTTGTCAAGTGTTCGTCAATATTTACTGTTACAATATTTTAATTTATCATTATTATTAATAGTGTAAGTTATATGGATATGATAAAGCGCTGTAGGTTTTCAGAATAGTATACTCTCTCTTGTTATTCTTATTAAATCATAATAATTAGGAAAGTCCTATCCATATTTCGTTTATCGTGAACGCTTCAACAATAGCCCGTCAATCAAGGGAGACGCGACCGCGCTGCGTTTGTATTCCGCGTATAATTACTATGACGGCAGCGTGACGAGGTCGCAGTGGGGTGTAGGGAGGTCCCGAGATGTACCCTTAAAACGAAAAACAATATATACTTCATTTGGCACGTTCAAACCTAATCTAATAAATAAAAAATCCAGTATCATAATGTTGCACACGATGAACTCCGAAACTAATTAACCGATCTTCATAATAGTTGTGATTTATATATAATTTAGTCCAATTAGAGATATAGAATTTATATTACGATTAATAGTCTCAATATTTTTTAATTACAAATTAAATGGTTGTCAATGTTGATTATTGTTATTAATTGTAAGTTTCATAAGTCTCTAACAGATGGCGCTTTGAACTAGTTTGTTGACAGAAGTCTGTAGGACCGACTGTTATAGATATCACATAGATGGCGCCACGTTTTATTTTTGAATTTCTTTTTCAACTCCAGTTTATGTTATGGTGCACGTGTTTTGTTAATCTTTTTACTACGTAACCTCGTTTTATCTGTATCAATTTTTATTTCATTTTAATCTGTTGTGTATTATTTTGAATATTTATATCTTTTAGGCAGACTCATTGCCCTATAGTACCAAATAATTTATCATAATTTTTATACAATACGTAATAACTGAGCCACAGTAACGCGCGGCCGGCTCAGCTAGCATTACGTAAATATAAGCTTACTGGAATGAAGGCAATACGCCTCGAACTGGTAATAAGGTGTGTGGGCGGAGTGAACTGGTATAAAGTGGAAAATTCGATTTGTCACGTCGCTACGCGTTGTTAAATTTTAACACACGTGTCGTTTGGCTACGTGACGGAGGGAGACAGCGTTACTCTTGATTATAGGCTATGAATACGTGTGAGGGAAAATGATACTTTATAGTATACTAGTTGATACCAGCGACTTTGTCCGTGTCGTTTATATCTTAACAATGTATCACTACATATTATAAAACAAACTCCTCTGCCACGTCTGTCTGCCTGTTCGCGATAAACTCAAAAACTATTCAACTACTTTTCATGCGGTTTTCACCAATAGATAAAGTGATTCATGAGGATGGTTTCATTATTTTCTAGGTGGTAAAGCCACGCTGAAGCTATTACTGGTTTCAGCATGAATGGGTCCGCTCACCCGACCCACAGACACCGACGTGAAGTAACAATGATTGTATTGTCGCGTTTGTTCGGTTAGTGAGAGTGTCGGATACCCTCCTCCCCTCCCCCTCACCCACCACCTAAGTTTTAATGATATTACAAGTGATCCTATTAACTACCCATTGCGAAGTGACACTGGCTTCTCATGTATGAAATGTCATCAAAATCGGTTTTATGAAATAATTTGAACACCAAAGACATTTCTATATATTTTTCCCATTTGCGATATTTAATCTATAAAATAGAATTGTTTTTTTATTTTGGCTTTTACGATTTTTAAAAACAAATCTAGTACCCTAGTACGAAATTAACCAACCCTTGGGAATAAAATCGTAAGAATCGGTGAAGTCGCTTTAGCGCGAAATCCAGTCATATAACCAATCTTTTTTAACGTCATGTTCGTAATAGTAGCCTTTATTATATTTATCATTCAAAAATTTGAAAAATATATTAAGCATACAGACACATTTTTTATATAGAGAAAGATTCAATTAATTATATTGTTTAGCTGCCTTTAAATGACACACTGTTTCACGCGTGAAAAAGCTATCGTGCGGAAAAGAGTTCTCATGTAAAGACTAAAAATAACATTCACTTGTGAATTCACATATGCTTTCTCGTGTTCAATCTCCAATACTCCAATAGCGCGTGAAAGAGAGTGTCGTGTAAAGGCAGCTAATCCTATATAATTGAAAACTTATACAACGCGATTGGTGAACGGTAACCAGGATTCCGTATGCGCATTTGAATTGAACTATAATTATTTTGATAATTCAAATCAGTAGCTAGAGTGTTAACCTCTCGAGGTAATACGACGGGTTAATTGATATAATAAATTTGTTAAACGCACGCGGTTGTTGTCGTAGCGACTTGTGTAGTTTGATTTGCTACCTATTATCAATGGAGTGATTAGTATTTTATGAGGACACATATTTATATCACTAGACGTTTTGATTTCATAAAGTGTCTTAAACTGACACGAACAATTAAACAAAAGTGTTGAAATGAAAAACAATAGTATTGAAATGGAGTGGGCGGTGCGTGGGGTGACCGGTGCGGCGTGGCGCCATGGTAACGAGAATTCTTTTTTTTACTTCAAGTGCCACGGCCCGCCACGGGGGCCACCAGTTACCTCGAATAGATTTTTTGTTATAAGTCTGGAATCATTTGACAGTATTTTATAAAAAATAATTTCGAGGCAAATACCAAATACATCCGTTACATGAAAAAAGATTTTATGTAAATTTTCATATTCTATGGCGTTTAACGTGTTAATAAATTATGTTGTGGTGTAATATATACTGTTGTAAGGTATAGAACGTTAATCTCGTGAAAAATATTGAATGTTGGATGAAAAAAATGGTGAGCCGTCGCAGGACGCCTGGCAAATTATTTTGTATACATAATGTGCATAAAAGGATAGTTTATGACAGGAAAAAACTACGTCGCTTAATCCGCGAAAGTCAATTGTCTAATGAAATAGAAACAAAGAAATCACCGCTAGGTGGAGGCGCGGTTTCTTTGACGCGATTTATCAAAGGGCGCTAGGTCGTCGGCGCGTGCCGCGTAACACTAGTATAACAAGTGGCCGACAAAACAATTTGAATCTTATGTTTATACATATAGGGATGCAAATGTTTTTGAGTATTTCGTTAATAGTGCAAAGTTCGCGTTTTGCGTCGCCACGTCTCGCCACGCCAACAATCAGGCTTACCCTCGCTTATAGATGTTTCACATCAAAAAGGTAATTGGAACGTTACAGTGAATGCGAAGACAACAGAAAGCACGATGATAGTGAAAGGGTAAATAGATAAGGAATGAAATAGCATGAAAGAGATAGTTAAAGTATTATTGTAATAAGAGTAAGGGAGACGAAATTAAAGTGTATATGGCGAAATGTAGACTTTTTCATTTACACTGTGTATTTTATTTCAAACCATAACTTTTTTAACTAACCTAAATAAACTTTTCTTAGCATTTTTGCGGTGGATTTCGCTTTTCGAAACCACACAAGTGGGTGGCACAATAACCTTGGCTGGCAATTACAAATTAACATTCGAAATATCTTTCAGGGTGGTAAGTAATGGAAATCGCTTACCGACCAGATTGCGATCACTCTATATCACATATAATAACCGTCATAGTGGAAAGCTCAGGCGTGTAGCGTTATACCCAGTAACCAAACGGAGTGTTAGGGTATATAATAAGTAACTCTCTTTTAGTGTGCCGCAGTTCCAAAGGCTCATAGGACAGTGTCACAGCAGCGACTGTCGATGGATTGCGGTTTTCTTGGTGGTCGTCGTTGCTTTGGATTGTTCTGTGGTTACTATCATCTACTTGCAGTCACTTTGAAGAGTACCTGGATAAAAATATTGGGCTTAATTCAGCACGTTTTTATTTTTTTAAAGACCAACAAATCTCCTTTATTCTATGAAAAATAATGCGAACTCGGAAAAATTAATTTTAATATTACAATGATGAATTATGATTCACGGAACCCTGATAACTTATACACGATTTGCCGTTCGGGAATCGTTGTTATGGATTATAAAATATTTAAATTGACAAGGGAAATACAACTCTCTTTTTATAATACAACTAAATGTTTCCACTGCTTTGCTCGTGTTAATTTACAATACAAAACCTTTTTTTTGTGTTTTTTTTTTTATATTTTATAAATATTATAAGGTTTATTTTATATCTAAGAATTAATTGTAGTCTTTTTTATACGTAATGTATATTACCTAAAGAATGGGATCAGGTATTTCACCACTAACTGCTAATAATTACATTCACGTTTAATTACAATATACATCTTATTACAGATGAAATATAATCTAGCGCCACTTAGTAATACGTTATAGAACTTGATTTAGGAACCAATTTTTTATATATCATCATATATATTAATACGTGAAGCCTAAACTATGTATCCCTTTTTAACGGAATTGGGCGAAAGGATGAACGTGAAATTTGGCATAGTTAAAGTTTATATGGAGAAGAAGTGCAGAAAGCTATTTATTTTATATAAAATGCATTAGAAGTATATTAAATTAATTAAAATATGCATTACTTACACTACTGCTTCAATTTTATATAACATATACACACATGTAAATAAAAAAGACATTTTGACATCTGTCAATAAAGGACTTCAAAAAAGGTTGCGAAAGAGGTTGCAATGCTCGACTGTATGTATTATTTTACTCTTACGTTCCAATTACCCTTTTTCATTCTACATTCAACAGTGATATTAACCCTAATAAAATTCTAACTTAAAAAAATCAATGAACTATGGTCGTATGTCGACCACTGGACGCCCACTAGTATGAATGACAATGTGTAATGTAACAAAGCATACACTAAAACCTGGTCAAAAAATTATACGAGATATCAATTTAAATCGAGTTTACCGGCTCAGAAGTTTTCGAGTTATAATCACAGAAATGAACAGACAGAGTCATTATTTTTTACAAAACATAATGGTGTAAGTAAGTAACAACACGGTTTACGTTTCATATTTAGAAAGGCAATAAATATCAAAAACTTCACCTCAAAAGGCACGTATCTCTGTTTGTGTAACGTTCAGGGAGCATCTTCGTGACCCGTTTCATTTGAATTTATTGCCGGAAAAATGTATGAAAATCGCCTCAAGTACATTCCCGGGTAACAACGATTCTATTCTATTGTCTTCAAGCGCTTTTGTGAGAACATTTTGTCTTTAAACGATTTTTTTGTACTTATTTTCTTACTGTTTACCATTATGAAGTTAAGGAGATATATATCAGGCAATCGCAGTTACACTAGTGTTTTTTTTAACGGCTATAAACGCAGTCATGTATTTTCAACGAAATTCGATTTAAAGCACGACCGTTGCGTACGGAGCCGACCGCGCGACAGAGCCGCGCGGTATGATAGATACCTCACTGATATAGTTAAACACGCTCGACCTCTCTCGTTAATACCCTGTTCTCGTCTGTTCGCGGTACATCACACCGCTCCACACGGCTCTCTCGCACTCTTACTTCGTTTTCCGCTAGTGCCCTCTCTGACGTAAACTTTGTATGTTAATTACTCCGCTCTTAAGGATTGTAGCGTGATATTAAATGCCTCATACCTTCTCTCAATAAATAGGCTATAAAATGCAAATAGAGTTTTTAAAACGAGCTCTATGGCATTGGTATACATTTTTTTAGTTTCCATTATAGAATTTATGGGAATAAATAACAATGATAAAGTTTCTTTTATGAGACTGATCGCTTTAAACAGTTATTCTTTTTCATACAGATCTTTATAACTAATTTAGACTTTATACCGACTGGTTTTTATATAATTAAAATTATTAAATATTATTTCTTTCATTGTAAGCGAAACTAACATTACCTATCTCGTTCTTTCGTAACGCTAAAGTTATGTATTAAAAAGAGAAGAGACGAGTTGTTAATTGAACATGATATCTGGTTATTATTATGGTACATTATTTTAATATTGTTACTCCTTTATACTAACTCGTTCTTACGAATAAACAATAAAATACTTTTCGACCGTGGGAAAATTATTGCTCTAAAAAGAGTCCGTCACAAATCTTAGATCAAGAAGCTAGATTTAAGTACACCTATAAAGTGGGAGTTTTTGGCGGGATCTGTGTATGTCATGTTTTATATTTTATTTATAATTTTGTGTTATTTCACTCTACATTGTGTAATACTGGTGGTGTTTTACGTAATATACGTTTACGTAATAAAGTGCTTCATCCTGTAAAACACGCTGTCTAATCGTTTTCTGGCTACCAAGATACAGGCTCTGCCTAGTTGGGTAGCCATTGTAAAAGTTTGTGTAAAATTGTTAATGAATAAATAAAATAAATATAGTTTGGTTATTGTGCACAAGTGAACTGGATGGGGAATAATACAATGCAACATGGATTCGAATTTGCCACAAAAACTCCCTGGAAAGTTCTAACAAGATGGTCATCTTGTTAGTTAATTGAAGTTATCGCAAGAACTTGTAATGTCATTACGTACTCGACAATGACATTCATAATCTACTAGAAGATAGGATGCGAAAGATAAAGTAAAGAAAGTGTAATTGTATGACGATGAGTATATACAATTTTGATATGTACGAGTACAAATTAATTTCATTCGACACAAACGGCATTCAATTTACATATGGACATAATAATGTAAATATCTGGATGGCTGTTCCTGTTGTTCTAGAACCGCAAGGCACACAGCGATAGATGCCTCGTATACGTTTTACCTGCCAATTGTGGAAGGATTGCGGCAATTTACACAAAACCACGTATGCGAGACGCTTACACTTTGGGGCACTCACCTACGGACTAAGGGAAGTGAATGTAAAAGCAAACAACCCCAAACTGTGTATTTAATAATGAATTCAAACAATGTGTTCCTTCTTACAAAGTACCACGAATGTTTGCCCTTTTACATAATATATATTGCAAGTATTAAGAACGTATATACCGTAGCTAGATCTGTTTGTTCTCATATATTTTCCAAATTGTATGATAGATATAGATTATAAAAGTCATTGACAAGGAATGTGGTAGTAAACAAAATGTCTCTCTATCTATTTTTATGTCTAGATATACTCAAAAACGGTTTCATCAGTTCTTATGAAATGTTGAAGACGGAAGCAATATGTTATTCCTCAATTTATAGGGTATAAAAATGGTCAATAATAATAAAAAGAAAATATATAAAAAAAAAGCATATTTATATAATTTTTCAAATTGTCAACTTATTGACATTTATATTAACAACTAGTATTCGTACGTGGCTCCACTTGCGTTAAATTTAATATTCTCATCTAAGCATATCATAATGTAAATTTAACGTACTGTACTTTTTAAGTTTTTGTAGAAAAATATTGTTGCAGGTGTCTGGGAATAAGTAATAAAATACATTTCAATCATTTTTAGAAGTGTCTGTCCGTCCGTTTGTTTGAACGTACATCACTGATGAAGTACTGCATTTACGATAAAACCTGGTCATCAAAGATCATAAAGCATATCCTCGTGTAACATTTAGTCTTTGATTAAAATCAGTTGTCTACCGAAAGTTATTATAATTTTAATGACGATGCGACTTAAGTACGAGAGAAAATTACATAAGTAAATGGACTTAATACATTCAGGTGACTTTATTAGTCCTTATTCTTTACATGAGGTTCCACGCGGGCGAAGTCGCGGGCACAGCTAGTACATAATACAATTTCAAAATAATACAACAAAATTAATTGAAATTAAATTATATAATGTATTATTATTTGCAGTCAATTATATTGTGGATAATTCAATAAACTTGAACGTGAATTAAAAGTCAGTGTACTTAGAGCGTGTATTTTATTCTTTGATTTATTTTATTTATACGATACTTATTGCTGCGATTATACCTTTGAAGTACCGAGGTCCTGAAAATCTAGCCAACAATGATATAACTATTAACATTTTGATAAGTGGTCTGGCCATATTGAAATTGAAAAAGAAAAAAAAGTACAATAATACATTTCAGAATTCGCCTGATCCGAGTTAAAATGTTTTTCGAAATTGCAATATTCAAAGCAGTGAAGTTGTTAAATGTTGAGAAAGACTTTCTAAAGATTGAGTTGTTATTATATTCTTTCGGTCCCCTGATGAATAATAAAGCGGCTTCAAGCGGATTCTACGAGAGGGGTCAACATTTTGCGATTGTGATATTATCGACTTTTACCCTCAGGTTTGATGTTGAACTGACTAATGTTTGTGGTGCAAATGATTAGCGATGTAGCGGATTTTATTTTTTACTATAATAGATTTTTGCTGTTAACTTTTATCATAACTACTTAGCCACTATGACGTATTGTAATAATTATCTTAGATCATAGTGTGAAATTACCTCTATAAAGAAATTATAAATAAATATAAAGAAATTAGTTATTATCATATTCCACACGGTGGCAATAATTTAAAATACAATTGGAATTGGATTAGCTGTCGTGATTGTATAACTGCCACATTTTTGCTACATTCAGATAATTAAACAAATATGTAATTAGTTTTAAAATTTAAATAATATGATTGTGCTATTTTATATGTATAAGTTAATTTTAGAAATGGGTGATCATCTACGCGGTACCGTTCTATGTATACATATAAAGATATAACTACATATCTAAGGTATTAATTATATCGTCTAGCGGTACATATGCTGATTTAAAAAAGACTGATATTTTAATAAAGAGTACATATATGATATATTCTATGGTTGCACGCTTGCGACGAATGATCCCTGCGTATTTTAATATACATAAACCTTTTTGGTGTGGACATGTTTATTGGTACTAGTCTTCGTTTCGTAGAGCATTCTTTTTAGGATGATGGCAACGCTTGTTATTTTTTTTACACGGTTTTTAGAATGGTCGTTTATTGTTTTTAGCGTTTTTTTGTATACATGTAATATATACAATGTCTTGATATGTGTGGCTACATATCTTTGTCGACTGTCATGTATGTTAATGTATATATAAAATAGAGGTATATGTAAAACACAATATATGTATACACCAACGCACGTAATAAATCGGTTCCGCATAGATTGTGTCTCAATGAACACCCGAATTTACATTGGCGACGATTCTTACTAGATTTTTTCTAAGCCCGTTTGACTAGCTACTACCCTCAAATTGAAATTCAGTCGCCAAACATCTGATGGTGTGTTCCGGCAGCTGCACTTGATAGCCAACCCTCTCTAAGTTTATCATGTTTGCTATTTTAGACTACATCAAACAAAAAAATATATAATTGGTACTTTAAAATCAAATATAAATGTGTTGTAAAATTCTTATATGAAATAAGCTTATGAGTTATACCACAGGTCATCGAGTAATGTTCGTCCGCGGCCCATTGATTCGTGAAACGGATATTCTTTTTGATGCTACTCTTTGTGGTCGCGACACTGGTTTGTTCATGAAATTATTATGCCATTGCCACGACTTTTCCATTATTATGTTAAATAAAAAATATTTCAACCGAAAATAAATTTATTATTTCTTTATCAATTTTCCAATGTTATTTATTATAAATACTCCGGTAACTGTAGTCTACAGTTAGCTATAACCGAACTGAAAAGGACCACAATCCTGTCGCACTCAATTGCTAATTTCGATGAATGACTTGACACCGCGTATTTTCAGTTAAACCTTCCTTAATGAAATACAATAACGCGACCACTTCTATCTTGCAGCAGAAATCAACCAACCAGCTTTACCACTCCAAATTTGTAATTCTCACCAGAAAAAAATTGTTAAAATTTTGTTGTTTTTGCAAAAAAAATTGGAATTAGCAACATAATGGGAGAGAGAGGTGATTACAGTTTGATACAAATTACTTCACTTTGTCTTGACACGTTGCATGAACATTATATACTAAGGTCACAAAGACTCAATCAATCATTCAAAATCACTCATGATTTAGGTGCAAGTCAGAGAGTCGTGATAATTTCAAAGTTCATTAAATACCTTGAGATTAATGATCACATGCTTTACAAAATTATCAAATGAGTTCACAGCAGACTCCTTCATCAAGCCCAAAAAATCGAAGTTAGATAAGCGAAGATTATCTTTCTTTTATTCTGCAGACTCTTGGTCCACATCTTTATTCTGTTTTCTTTTATTTTATTAATCATGTTAAAAATCGTTTCAAATGTGAGCAACTATTATTATTATTTTCCTTGAGTATTGTACTACGGATTTTTAATTAAGATTCCTGCCTTTATGGCGGCTTTGCTAACATCTATTATAGCCATCCTTAATGTCCTGCACCGGATCGTCCACGGGCCATTGGATAAATTGTGTGGATAAATTAATTGTGTCGCAAGTCACGTCAGTATAGTAGAAATAGGTGTTGATGAGGTAAGAAGATTGTTACTAAACATTATATGGCCTGGTTTCTTTGTACTAAAACTGAGGCATTATTGAAGCAGATGTTCCACAGGTGGATTATCGCAAGGGCAGGTGTTAGAGACTATTACATGAAGAGGTTTCTAAGAACCATCTTAGCCACCTACTCCCATTATGTGCCTCTTTTTGAAATATGATCTTTAAGGTGTAAAGGGCGACCTAATAATAAAAAAAAGGACGTCGTCATTCAAAACGTGCTATTTAGTTGCTGTAAGTCAAGGAAATTTTAGTTAGCGTACTGCACCAGAAGATAAAACCATTTAAGAATTGTTGGCAATACGTGTTCGTAATACTACCAGTTAAATTGATCCTGAATTTTAAATCGTAGATGATATTCTCGTCCAACTTTATCAAATACTCGATCGCAAAACATAAAGAATACTTGTGCTAAGGATATATGTAGTAATCAAAGGACTTTTAGGGTGTAAACATGAAGTATCAGCATCGGTGAGATATCTAATTGCAACTTAAAGTGTATGTATGTACCAATAAAACTCTGAAAGTGTAAGATATGTCTGCCAGTGTTCGTGCCTAGCTGATTTACTACAATATGGTTTTTCTCATAGCTTATAAACTTCACACGTCCACTGTATCTAATATCTATGAGGAGCGTTGAACAACATACAATTATATACAAGTTTTAACTTAATATTCAATCGAGCTCTCTAGCTTTTGTCGTTAATTCAAACTATTTACATTTTTAAAGTGTTTCGAACTTTCTGAAAATACTTTAGGCTAGAGATTCGTGTCCGAAATAATTTATTGTTGTTTAGTTATATATTTGCTATGAACCAAATGATCAATCAGGGCGCTATGTATACTACCCAGTGAATATGAACAATAACATGTGAAATCAGGTCACATAATTAATACATATTGAAACCTAACACGACAATAACCACTTAATATGACCAGAAAGAGTCGCTATGAGTGGAAAAACACTATATAAATAGTGGTAAGGGTCCAGGTGGGCTGGAGTGTCCGTCTTTCTCTAGCTTTTCCAAGGCACAGATACCACAAAAACGCTATCTTTGCCGTCAACTTATTGAAGACTAGCTGTGCCTGCGACTCCGTCCGCGTGGAACCTGATCTACAAAACCAGTGACTAATAAACTTATCTGATTTTATTAAGTCCATTTAATTATCTGCTTTTCTCAAGTACATAAGTCGCGTCGTCATTAAAATTACAATAACTTTTGATAGATAGAATCTATTTAAATGAAACCAAGACTAAATGTTACTCCAGGGTATGTTTTATGATGATAAGGTTTTATCGTGAGCGCAGTATTTTATCAGTAACGCGTGTTCAAACAACATTTCTAAAAATGATTAAAATGTATTTTATTACTTATTCCAAGACACCTGCAACATTTTATTTTCACAAAAATCTATTTTCAAAAGCATAGACACGTAAGAATTACATTCTTTTTATATGTATAGATTTAAATATATCATAATGTAAGTCGGAATCCATCGCGAGACATGAATCGTCGCAAGCATTAGTGGAGACGCGTAACACATAGCTATAGTACAGGCATAGTTGGCTATAGCTCAGCTTGAATTATTCATACTGCCTCACCCGTGTTTATCTTGTTAGATAACACCAGAATAATCTAGACACAGATTTCGATTTAAATATTTCGATCATATATCTTAGCGTTCGGCTTTGATTTATCTTTAGGGATTTATTGTAATACTCGTGATATTATAGAGTAATATTTGATTAAATTCTCTATATATATACGTGCTTACTAGCTGACGGAGCGACGCTTTGCTTTGGTTCAGTTATTACATGTTAAAGTAAAATTATGTTAAAGTATTTGCTATTATGGGGTAATGGGTCCGCCTAAAAACTTGATACAAGAAAAGCGAGGTTACGTAATTAACAGAACACGTGCACCATATAATAAACTGGAGTTGACAATGAAATTCAAAATTAAATCGTGGCGCCATCTAGGACATATCTATAACAATCGGAGCCACAGTTTTCTATCAACAAACTGCCTTATCTTATTAAAGCGCCATCTATTCGATACTAATGAAACTTCAATTAAAAACAATAATCAACATTGACAATCATTTAATTTATAATTAAGAAATGTTGAGACCATTTATCGAAATATAAATTATCCTATATTACACATTTGAGTAAATTATACATAAATGCAAACTTTTCATAAAGATCTGTTGAGTAGTTTCAGAGTTCATCGTGGCCAAACATCATGACACTGGATTTTTATACCTAAATATATTAAGTACAAAAAAATTACAAAGTCTAGTTTTATAAAAATTAATTTCACTGTAATGTAAAATGTAATAATAACCTAGACCTGTCAAATATAATTAATATGCTAGACGATATTCAAAATAGATGTCGCCGTCAAAGTTGATTTTTAATTTTTCCCAAGACGTTATATTAAGACCGAGCTTCAAAAGTCTGGAGCTAAAATAATAGGTCCCTGTGAATAGCGTACTCTCGAGGTTTGTACGAAATCGTGTCGAGTAGACGAGCGTTCGAAAAGCGACGGTTATTTTAAACTATACTAGATTTTTTATATTATCTGATTCATTAGCTTCATATCATATCATATTCACAAGGGTGTAAGGGGTGTCGAATAACATCATAAGACTTGAGACACCCAAGCCAACCTCACCTGCACGTGGTGCACCCTGCTGAATAACGAACGAGGCAATGTTGATAGCGGAGTGGTAGGGGTTTACAGCCTGACTGGGTCGCAACCAACATGTATACGGCGAAAAAGCCCGTCATAGTGATTCACTTCTGCGGGTCGCGTTTTGGGATCAGCCTGTGCATATCCAGCTTTGTGCAGGCCGGCATAAAAGCGGCGGCCAGCGATGGATAGTGTGTCACTGGGTGTCCGACATTGTTTTTGGACTTTACTGTGCTTACCATCAGATATGGTGCAGTCATTTTGCCATGCTAATATAAAAAAAAATCCTAATCTCACACTAAGTACTGCACAAAAACTCTTCCTCTTTCCTTCCCATCAGTCAACTGTCTTCTCAGTATTTACAATTTTTTTACACATATCATTTTTTACACAATCCCTTTCTCTACGGATATACCCCGTATTCTTAATATTTTTATGGTTGTATGATTCCGATCTCTCCTTATGCCATACATATACTATGTTATTACCTTTAATTTCTCAGTCATTGGTTGTAGTCCGGTGAAGCTGTTAAGACCTTGCTTGGTCAATAGCGTAGTCAGTTCGATAAAAAAAAAAAATCTCAGTCACTGGTGATATTTTACAATTCTTTTTTTAATATTCCTAATTTTATCCATTCACATATCCATCATAACATTCATGCGAACCCAGCATTCAGATCCATACGGCAAAACAGGTCTTATAATAGTCTGTTATATATTTTTTAACTTCTTGTTCTTACCCTTATCCCGCCTGAGTAGGGCCTGCACAACATGTTTGTCATGTTGTGATATACTTTTTTTAACTATTATATAATAATTTGAATGATAGGCACCGTGCCGAAGTAGTAAAAGCTCAGAATATTGGAGTCGTGATATCATGTGTTCGAACTCCCACGTAATACTGACTTTTATGGGATTTGAATGTTTATTTGTTCTATATCTGCGTATGATATACCCTATTTGGTTGTTGTAGTGTAAGCTGTGCTAATTTAGGATTAAATAACGACCATATATGAAATATCTTAAATAAACAAATATTATTATATTTTAGACATAAAAAAACGTAAAGCTAATATAATAAAAGGAATTGCTATTATTTATAAATCAAAGATTTATTTAAGTAGGGAAAATAATAATACAATTTTTATTGCTTTGGAATTTTCCCATATTTAGTTTAAATTTTCAATAATGCCTCCTTAGGTTCTTTTAAATAGACCGGTTTAATACCCGAGTTATCATTCAATTACTTTTAACAAAGTTTGTTTTTTTGCAAATGTTTTTGCAAAAATCTAAAGTTTACCCGGGATGGCCTGATTTGTCCCTCAGTTCGGTATTTCCATACGCCCCACATAAGGTAGACCACTAACCTGGCTGCTGTAGATCGTTCTCGCTGTTGTTTTTAAATGCACGTTCACATACACGCACACATAATGTTTATAAATCGTTTATTATTGCAATTAAAGACCAAAAACCACACATAAACCAATAAAATCCCGCAACGCAAAGTTCACATTACAGGTTAAGGAGCCCAACTGTCCGTTGTAGGCGTCGCGATCGCGCAAACCCGGTATCGCGATCTACCCACATATGGAGAATATGAAAATGCCCGAACATCCCCCCGCCTAACCAAGGCCAGCCTTGGTTATTAAGTAATAGGTAAACGACATAATTTTGATATAGGTCTTAAAAGAAGACCATGCTGCGTTTTGACTTCAGCAACCCTCACGATACCGTCCTTACCGGGTAATAGTTTTACTAGCCGACCGCGTCTCCACTGTGTTGGAGGCATGTTATCTTCCTTTATTAAAACTAAATCATCTAATCGGGGAGGTTCAATTTGTGAGGTCCACTTAAAACGTTGTTGAAGGGTATGAAGATATTCATTTTTCCACCGAGACCAAAAATGTTGAGACATCTTTTGAATCTGCTGATAACGGGACAAGCGATGCATTTTGATTTCCGTAAACGGATATTCCGGTAAAGCCACTAGAGGTTGACCAATCAAAAAATGTCCTGGGGTTAGGACTTCGAAGTCTGAAGGATCCGTACTTAGAGGACACAAAGGGCGTGAGTTTAGTACTGCTTCCACCTTAGTGAAAAAGGTGGTTAATTCCTCGAAAGTGAGCCGTGTTTCACCTAATACTCGTTTGCAGTGCGTCTTAGCAGATTTAACTGCTGCTTCAAAGAGCCCTCCAAAATTAGGGCTCGCTGGTGGATTAAACGACCACGTTATATGTTGCTTCGCTAAATCACGTTCTATGTCGGAGTGATTAGTTTTCAAGAAACAATATAATTCTCTCAAGTATTTGTCAGAACCGGCATAGTTTGTACCACAGTCTGATCTAACTAATGATGGAAGTCCACGCCGTGAAATAAACCGAGTAAAGGCCGCAATAAATGCCTCGACCGACAAATCTGTTACAATCTCAAAGTGTACAGCCTTTGTAGATAAACAAACAAATATACATAAATAGCACTTTTGAATCTTCGCATTTCTTAATGTACTTGATTTAATGAAGAATGGACCGGCAAAATCAGTACCAACACTGAGAAAAGGCCGTACCCCGTTGACACGATCAGGTGGTAAATCAGCCATAAACGGTTGCATTGGATGTGCACGAGACCGATAACATTGAATACAACGGAAGGTAACCTGTCTTGTGATACGTCGAACTGAAACTATCCAATACCTCTGTGATAAAATAGCAGCAAGAGCGTAGGCTCCGACATGGCAATGTGCCTGATGATAATAGCTGACTAATATTTCTGTAAACCGACCTTTCCCGGGAAGCAAAATCTGATGCTTGGCTTCATAGCACAGTTTGGATGCGTCTATTCGACCACCGACTCGCAGTAGATTATCTTTATCTATAAACAGGCTTAGTCGTCGCATAATAGTTTTAATAGGCTTACCCAATTTCAGTGATAATATTTCTTCTGAAAAACAGTCTTGCTGGACAAATCGAATTAGGTATTTAAGAGCATTTCTTCGTTCTAGAACCGAAATGACACCGGTAATACGAGGTTTATTTTTATGTTTATGTATATTTTTGTTTATGTACAAAGCGCAAAATATAAGCCGTGACATTAATAAGTTTATCATATGAACTATAACGTTGAAACAAGTCAAATTCCTGTTGTAAGACATTAACATTTATAACCTTTGTTCGAAGACCGGGTAGAAGATCTGCTGGGAAATGTAAATAATCCTTGGGCCAATGTTCTGAAGACTGACACAGCCACTGTGGTCTCCACCATAACTGATGATCTAATAATTCAGCCGCCGATGTTCCCCGTGATGCTACATCTGCACAATTCATATCGCTGGGAATATGCCTCCAACGAATCGGAACCGTGGACGAGTTAATCTGCGATACTCGATTACCCTCAAACACTTGCAACCTATAAGGTGGTGTGTGAATCCAAGCTAGTACAATAGTGCTGTCACACCATGCCACAACTTCTTCGAATTCAACATTGTGTCTCATCGAAGACACAACGTGATTAATGAGCGTCGTTAACAGATTTGCCCCGTTTAATTCTAACTTCGGTATAGTTTGTTTTGTTTTCAAAGGAGCTATTTTAGACTTAGCCATTAAGAGTTGTACGTTCGCTAAACCGTCCTCATCCTCTGAGCGAAGATAGATCGCAGCAGCGTACCCTAAAGATGACCCATCACAAAATCCATGTAACGTATAACTACCACCTTTTTTTGGTTTCAAGCATCTAGATAAGAATAGCCTTTGTAAATTAGGTAGATCTACGAGGATGTTCTCCCATTTCCGAAGGATATCAGCTGGTGCTGGTGAATCCCAATCGATTTTCTTGCTGCCTACGCTACTAAGGAGCAGCTGTAGTAATAATTTTATCTTAAATACAACCGGACTAATCCAACCTAAGGGGTCATATATCCTTGCGACCATTGATAAAATATGCCGTCGGGTTACCGTTTCGGTTATCAAAGGTAATCTTATTCGGTAGGTGAAACAGTCGGACTTCGGATCCCATTCAATACCTAGTACCTTAATGAAACTATTTCCCTCTGTCTCGTCAAAGGTGCGAGGTGTCTCCAAGTAATTTATTGGTAAATCATCTAGCAGTGCAGGATCATTAGATGACCACTTCCGTAATTCATAGCCGGCCGTACTCATGAGTGAGGTTAATTCTGCCTTTAGTTCGCGGGCTTCAGTAAGAGTGTCAGCACCACCATTTAAATCATCTACATACGAATTATGAAGAAGAATCCGTGCCGCCCGAGGGTAGTTATTCATTTCTTCTTGAGCTAATTGATGTAGACAACGTATCGCAACAAATGGACTGGCCTTCAATCCGTAAGTGTTTGTTGTTAGTTCATAAATAAGTAATGGTTCTGTTGGTTTCGGTCGCCAGAAGATAAGCTGGTATCGCCTGTCTTCAGGATGAACCCAAGTTTGCCGAAACATCATCTTTATATCTGTCGTGAAAACTATATATGGCCATCGAAAGTTTAAAATTATATTTGTTATATCGTTTTGTAATCGTTCTCCAGAATATAAACAATCATTGAGAGAAACACCGCTACTCGTCTGTACACTACCGTCAAACACAACTCGTATCTTGTCAGTGTCACCAGATTTCTTAAAAACACCATGATGCGCGAGAAAATAATGTTCATCACCAGAATCTATGTCAAAACTAGAGACCACCATGTGACCGAGCTCGATATATTCTTTCATAAATTCTGTGTATTTATCTCCAAATTCTGGCTGTCGCTTCATACGACGTTCGATTGCAAAAAATCGTCTAAGTGCTGTTTGCTTCGAATCACCTAACCTGGCGTGTTCTGGAATGATAGGCAACCGCACTGTATATTTTCCGTCAGCTCCGCGTGACGTTGTCGAGGCGAACAGATATTCACATTCCGCCTCTAGTGGATTTTTATGTTTTACAAGAGGAGGTTCCTCACTCCGCCAGAATCTTTCAACTGCTTCAATGAGCGTCAAACCCGTAACATAATTATGATTAATATTATTATTGTTATGTGACCCTGATTTATCAAAAAAATTATCTGAAATTGGACCGAATACCACAAAATCGAAAATTGTATCCAATGCATAGGGTCCGTTTGATCCTAACTCAACCCTATGACGTAAAATTTCACCAAGAATATCACTACCAAAAATGATATCTATCCGAGGATTATTACGACAGCCGTCATCTGAAATGATGAGGTTTTTAACCGAAATACCTAATCTCGCAGCTAAATAAGTCGTAGGATTCTTCAAAACCGCCGCCGAAACTGTAATCAAAGGTTTACCTGTTCTCTCAGGTCTAACATATAAGGAGGCAAATTGTTGTCCGGTAGTATTTTTGCCGCCAACACCGGATAAACGAATATGTGAGTAATATCGCTTCAACTGTAAATTTGATACTAAATCTGCCCTAACTATTGATATCTGAGCACCAAGATCTAACAATGCTCGTACTAGAATAAATTCGCCATTGGCATGTTTTACCTCAACGAGCGCAGTGGGCAAGATAACGTTATTCGATAGCTTAGGTTGTGAAGCGATATTACATGATTGCTGTAATTGCTATTTTTGTGATGTCCGTACATCCGCCGGACTCAGTGATCGAGTAACTCTGGCATTACTACGACATTCATATACATTTTCCGAATTGTTATAACGACAATAATCATTTGTGCCGCCTTGATAATATACACTACGCTCCGATCGGCCCGGTGACGTAGGACTTGCACTGCGCCGCGCTCGTCGCGACGTATTAGGCGACCGACGACCGTTAACCGCTTTATCGCGTGAAGTAATAACGTGGGCATGCCGATTACGCGACTCGTCCCCAATAGGCGATGTCGCGCGCGCAATGTACGTTGTACATATCAATGTGTTATGTCCGGAATTCCCACATCGACTACACGGTATATCCATTTTGCACGAAGCGGCCGAATGTTTACCAAAACATTTAAAACATAAATAATTTTTTCGTACCCAGTTTTTCCGTTCGTCCGAAGATAAATGGTTAAATCGATAACAATTATTAATTTCGTGACCAGATAACTTACAATATATGCACTGTTTATTATCGTAATAATTATTGACACGTTCATTTCTTTTTTGTGTATAATAATAGTTATCCGCGACGTGAACGTGACGGTCCGGACGAGGACGAGGGCGCGCTCGCTCCGAACAGTACTCTGCCGGAACCGGTTCTCTATTCGCCGTGTCTATCAACCGACATTCGTTTGACAAAAAATCCGTGAACTGATTGAATGTAGGCAAATTGGTGTTATTGCCTCCGTAATTTTGTTCAAATCGAGTTTTAATTTCCGCGGGCAATTTTGTCAAACTGATATGTAAGAGAATGTAACTCCACTGATCTATAGGTAATCCTAAATTTTTCAAGGCCTGAGTCGATTCCAATAATGGATTCAAGATTTTAGTCCTGAGCTCAACAATTTTATTAAGGAATGGTAGATGTAATATTCGAGAAATATGTGAATCCGCTAATAATCTCTTATTATCGTATCTACTCATCAATATATCCATAGCTATATCCAGCGATCCATCAATCATGGGTAAATGTTTTATTAAAGTTCTCGGTTCTTTATCTAAGTTTGAGAACAAATAGTGAAATTTTTCGGTTTTAGATATGTCTTTCCTAGATAGTACTAATGATGTAAATAAACTGATAAAACTACACCATGAAAATACATCACCGTCAAAAACCGGTAAATGAATGCGCGGCAACCGTGCCGTAGCCACACTTTCGGTAGCTGCGTGTGTACCGTCCAAGCCCGGATAAGCTGATGATACCGCCTCTAATTGATCATAGATCTCAGTAGCCTCTTTATATCTCACTCCGTAGTCGTCAGCGACTTTTTCATCCGTGCAACTAGTTAAAATGTTTTCGTATGCCTCCGTCAGCAGATTAAAATTGTCTTCTAGTTTTCTAAGTCGAGCTGATATAACTCCTTTAGTATATGATTTATTTTCCAGGATTTCTATGGAATTTTTGAACCAATCCGATTTAATTTTAAATTTACTTTCCCAAGTTTTTGACGCCATTTTATCTGAACAGTTATGTGTATGTAACCTTCAAAAATGTTATTGTAATTATTTCAGAAAAACTACGTCCGGCTCGATAGGACCATATGTTTTTGCAAAAATCTAAAGTTTACCCGGGATGGCCTGATTTGTCCCTCAGTTCGGTATTTCCATACGCCCCACATAAGGTAGACCACTAACCTGGCTGCTGTAGATCGTTCTCGCTGTTGTTTTTAAATGCACGTTCACATACACGCACACATAATGTTTATAAATCGTTTATTATTGCAATTAAAGACCAAAAACCACACATAAACCAATAAAATCCCGCAACGCAAAGTTCACATTACAGGTTAAGGAGCCCAACTGTCCGTTGTAGGCGTCGCGATCGCGCAAACCCGGTATCGCGATCTACCCACATATCGAGAATATGAAAATGCCCGAACAACATAGATAAAATAAGCACATAATTTGAAATATGTTTTAGTTTTACTACTAGTCAGCTTAGTTAAACATAATCGTGTAAGTATAACGTCTAGCGATGCTAACAATGAAAGGTGCAAGTACAATAAAAAGAAGTCGAGGCAGCATAAAGACTGCTGACAGAAGTGAAAACTCAAAACAATGGAAAAACTCTGTTCTCTTTTGAATTTTTAAATTAAATATAGCATGAATTATTTAATTTTCATGATTTGTATATTGAAATAATTAACATTCGTCTGGTTTTTATATCTATTGGCACTCTGAGTAATAATTATAGATATTTTTATACTGTTCATTAATTTATCAAATATATGATGGGACAAGCTTAATACAAAATATTAATATGACATGGACACAGGCCGCTATACTACGTGTCGCTAGTCTGAGGCAAACGCAATACAATCGGTCACGCTCACTAGCATGTCGCTGACCCGAAACCATAAGTTTATCTGCTGCTAAAAAAATATCGCTCAATGCGCGTAAAGAAGTTTGCACTTCAAAAAGTAGTATAACAATTGTAGTTGTGCGGTTAAAAAAACGCAGCGTTTGTTACACCGCTCTGAACGAAGCTTCCAAGTGAACAACCCAGGGAGTTAATTAAGCTATCCTTTATTATAATCAGCAGTCCCTCCCGACCTCAGCCCTCCGTGAGACACTTTAAATCACCCCTAGACTAGGGGAGAGGTGAACCCTTTGTAGAATTAAAAATAAAGATAAAGAACGCCCTTTGTTGGATTTCATAAGCTTATCAGATATATCTTCAAATTTTAATTCCTTCCTTATATTCTCTTTAATATTTGCAATTTATCAAAATTTTGTATAATTTTTTTTTTTCAAACTGACTACGCTATTGACCCAGCAAGGTCTTAACAGCTTCACCGGGCTACTAAGGCGAGCGCTTAAGGCACTTAGCCGATTTTATTTTGACAACTAGCTCAAGGGTGCACGGCACACCTCGGCTTTGGCTGTTGCCTGATACATGTAATTCGTGATCTATCTTTTTTTTTTTTTAACGTGGGGAAATCCCTTATGGATACGCCACCCTCCCGGGGGAGAGGGTGGGTTATGTCCGAGTTGCACGGACTAAAACCCCACGGTGTACCGACAGACCGTTTTGTGGGGGCGGCAAGGGATCGTTCACGCTAATCAACCTTGTATAGCCGCCCCCACGGTCCGCCCGGCGGAAGATGGCCACCGGGCTCCTACCTATAGAGGGACAGACCGGGTACACACCGGCTGCCCCCCCTCGTCCGCTGGACCTGTGCAATGAGGAGATG
>MU158873.1:609585-649484 GCA_015888305.1 Antheraea pernyi | reverse complement strand
TAATAACCTCGAGTCCATCAGGCTATACGGAACCGATATACCTTGGACCGACGAGGTCATATATCTCGGTGTTACATTAGATAAACATTTAAATTTCGAGTCACATATAGATAGAGTACGAAATTAAGCCGCTATGGTCTTGGGTCGCCTCCATCCGTTGCTTTGTCATAGGAGTAAGATGTCCCTCAGACACAAGCTCACTTTGTATAAGACGTGTATCCGTCCCGTGATGACATATAGCAGTCCCGTTTTTGCGCATATGTCGAAAGATAATTTTCATAAGTTGCAGGTTCTTCAAAACCGCGTTTTTCATAAAGTGACCTGTTCCCCGTGGTACGTCCGGAGAGTTGATCCACGGATGGAGGCGACCCAAGACCATAGCGGCTTAAAATTTTGTATAATATTTTCTTCATTATTTTAGTCATCAATAACCAAGTATATATAGTAACTACTATCAGTATATAAACATTCAATTATTGCGCTGAGTCCTCGTCCATCGGGAATGTATCGGCCAACGATGACTTGCCAAAATATATAGAAATCAGTCGTATTTTTTTTTATTACCTGATGTTATTTCTCTAAGGTTCTTCACGCTATGATCTTGCGCCGTCAGCAAATCTGTACATTTATATAGGTATGATAATCTAACCGATATGGTTTTTTATAATAGGTACCTACCTTATAGGATTTAGAATTTGATTACATTCTCATATGATGTTAAATTGTGGTCTATGAAGGCAAATACATTAAACCTAGCTCTCAAGTGCAGCTGCCTGAAGACAACAACAGGTGCCTGGCGACTAACTTTTAACTTGAAGGTGGTAGGTAGCCAGGTGGGATTAAAAAAGACTACCAAGGTTAAAGATTACACTGGCGCTGAAAGATATAGAGATCGATATTTTATTTAGAATCGTAATCACGACCCCTTAAGGAGTAAAGTTACGTATCTAGATTATTACTTATATCTGTGAACGTCTAAAGATCGAATCTGTGCAGATCGGGCTAATATTCCATTAATATTAATCGTTCGATCATCTCGACTCCATAGCGTTACGATTATAACGAATTGGTTTTAATAACACGCAAGATGATTTGTCGGTTCTTATAACCGTATCTCGGTTCTGATTGGCAACAATTTGTCACTACTACCAGTACATTTTATAAGTTTTATTGTAATTTATAGCTGTGTGTGTGTGTGTGTAAAAAGTTGTGATGGCCTAGTGGTTTGACCGGTGGAATATTATTTCGATGTCCGCAGGTTCGAACCCCGGCAAGTAGCAATGAATTTTTCGGAATTCGCGTGTATTTACTAATTTAAATTAGTAACACTATCGGCTGACGGTGAAGAAAAACATCGCGAGGAAACCTGAATCTGAGAAATGTTCTTGTAGTAATAGTTACTATATGTGGCAAAATATAGTCCTGTTGATTTCTCAGATTTTGAAATTGCCAATACGTCATGGGCTGACGTGGTGAACCTTCCTTCGGGAAGAGGCCTGTAGCCATGCAGTGGGTCTCTTATAGGCTGATGATGATAGATGTGCCCGTAACTCCGGTCACTTTTATTGTTATTTGTTATAATTGCTCGATATTGTGTAAATTTTCTGTGTCTATACATCCAATTTTCATGGCGATCGTTTAAGTAGCACAGATATTCGTGTGCTGCAGCGCCAACGATTGGCGAATATCATTAAATATAAACTAAATAAAAGTATATAGTAAATAACATAACAATGTGACTGTGATATATGACTAGGATGTGCCAATTTTTACGATGATCGGTTAATTTTGGATTTAACGTTAATTTGTATCTAACGCCAATATTCATTTTTATGAACATAGATTTATAGATAGAAGATCGGAGTAAGACTACGTGAAATAACAATCTGATGTTATAGTATATACTCAAAAGTATTACATATATTGCCGACCAGCGACTTATCGGGACGAATTTCCAATATTCCCTTCCCAGTCTTCCAAAACAACGAATTAAGTTTGTTTGCCCACCGTTGCCGCCACCGCGCCGCGCTGTTTCCTGCAAAATCAAGTGCCCATTTCCTCCCCGCAGATCTGATTTTATCGTAGAATCTCGTTCGATTTTTTACACGAACCTTCTTAGCGGTTTAAAGCGAACGACTGATTGGCACTTTCCTTTGCGAACTCGTTGGGAATAAAACTTTAATAAATGACAGCGGATG
The DNA here is from genome assembly GCA_015888305.1 of Antheraea pernyi. Lineage (NCBI taxonomy): Eukaryota > Metazoa > Arthropoda > Insecta > Lepidoptera > Saturniidae > Antheraea > Antheraea pernyi. The sequence goes on along the minus strand of MU158873.1, from coordinate 647,286 downwards.
TTTTCGATCGAGCTAAGAATGGAAATATCCTCTTATTGCTCTTGGTTTGATTATCTTGTATTTTCATTTAAAACGCGGTTTTGAAGAACCTGCAACTTATGAAAATTATCTTTCGACATATGCGCAAAAACGGGACTGCTATATGTCATCACGGGACGGATACACGTCTTATACAAAGTGAGCTTGTGTCTGAGGGACATCTTACTCCTATGACAAAGCAACGGATGGAGGCGACCCAAGACCATAGCGGCTTAAAATTTTGTATAATATTTTCTTCATTATTTTAGTCATCAATAACCAAGTATATATAGTAACTACTATCAGTATATAAACATTCAATTATTGCGCTGAGTCCTCGTCCATCGGGAATGTATCGGCCAACGATGACTTGCCAAAATATATAGAAATCAGTCGTATTTTTTTTTATTACCTGATGTTATTTCTCTAAGGTTCTTCACGCTATGATCTTGCGCCGTCAGCAAATCTGTACATTTATATAGGTATGATAATCTAACCGATATGGTTTTTTATAATAGGTACCTACCTTATAGGATTTAGAATTTGATTACATTCTCATATGATGTTAAATTGTGGTCTATGAAGGCAAATACATTAAACCTAGCTCTCAAGTGCAGCTGCCTGAAGACAACAACAGGTGCCTGGCGACTAACTTTTAACTTGAAGGTGGTAGGTAGCCAGGTGGGATTAAAAAAGACTACCAAGGTTAAAGATTACACTGGCGCTGAAAGATATAGAGATCGATATTTTATTTAGAATCGTAATCACGACCCCTTAAGGAGTAAAGTTACGTATCTAGATTATTACTTATATCTGTGAACGTCTAAAGATCGAATCTGTGCAGATCGGGCTAATATTCCATTAATATTAATCGTTCGATCATCTCGACTCCATAGCGTTACGATTATAACGAATTGGTTTTAATAACACGCAAGATGATTTGTCGGTTCTTATAACCGTATCTCGGTTCTGATTGGCAACAATTTGTCACTACTACCAGTACATTTTATAAGTTTTATTGTAATTTATAGCTGTGTGTGTGTGTGTGTAAAAAGTTGTGATGGCCTAGTGGTTTGACCGGTGGAATATTATTTCGATGTCCGCAGGTTCGAACCCCGGCAAGTAGCAATGAATTTTTCGGAATTCGCGTGTATTTACTAATTTAAATTAGTAACACTATCGGCTGACGGTGAAGAAAAACATCGCGAGGAAACCTGAATCTGAGAAATGTTCTTGTAGTAATAGTTACTATATGTGGCAAAATATAGTCCTGTTGATTTCTCAGATTTTGAAATTGCCAATACGTCATGGGCTGACGTGGTGAACCGTCCTTCGGGAAGAGGCCTGTAGCCATGCAGTGGGTCTCTTATAGGCTGATGATGATAGATGTGCCCGTAACTCCGGTCACTTTTATTGTTATTTGTTATAATTGCTCGATATTGTGTAAATTTTCTGTGTCTATACATCCAATTTTCATGGCGATCGTTTAAGTAGCACAGATATTCGTGTGCTGCAGCGCCAACGATTGGCGAATATCATTAAATATAAACTAAATAAAAGTATATAGTAAATAACATAACAATGTGACTGTGATATATGACTAGGATGTGCCAATTTTTACGATGATCGGTTAATTTTGGATTTAACGTTAATTTGTATCTAACGCCAATATTCATTTTTATGAACATAGATTTATAGATAGAAGATCGGAGTAAGACTACGTGAAATAACAATCTGATGTTATAGTATATACTCAAAAGTATTACATATATTGCCGACCAGCGACTTATCGGGACGAATTTCCAATATTCCCTTCCCAGTCTTCCAAAACAACGAATTAAGTTTGTTTGCCCACCGTTGCCGCCACCGCGCCGCGCTGTTTCCTGCAAAATCAAGTGCCCATTTCCTCCCCGCAGATCTGATTTTATCGTAGAATCTCGTTCGATTTTTTACACGAACCTTCTTAGCGGTTTAAAGCGAACGACTGATTGGCACTTTCCTTTGCGAACTCGTTGGGAATAAAACTTTAATAAATGACAGCGGATGTTTTCGATCGAGCTAAGAATGGAAATATCCTCTTATTGCTCTTGGTTTGATTATCTTGTATTTTCATTATTCTATTCTTTGTTATGATTTAGGTAGAAATATTTTCTAATATTTAAAGTATGTTGTCAAAGTATTTGGCGTGCTCTGGCATTCGCATTTAATAAATATTCCCCTTTTTATACTCTATAGGTACTATCGTTTAACCACAAAAACCTCTATTATGGCGATGTGGCTAAGATGACAGCAAGTCAAAATAGAAAACAACTGGCACTGGAATTAAGCTGCCAGATTACTACCTATAATAATTGACGATAAATATTGCAATTTGAGGTTGATTGTTACTTAGGAGAGCCTTAGACTATGTTATGGTTCCTTCATGAGGCTCTAGACATTTACAGGATTCGAAGTAATAACCGAACACGTTTCCATTAGCCCGTCGTTACTGGAAAGGCTACTTTAAAACTTTGTGATAACATTTTTAATATTCGACAGTTTACAAATACTATTAAACGTGCCTTTTTATCTATATAACACGTTGAAGGACGTAGTTTCAAATCCTAGCAACGGAGTTGGAGCATCCGGTGAAGGAAAATTCCGCGATGAATCATAGTATCATGGTAGGGCTTTTCTATGTCTGCCTGGATAGCTATGGATAGCTGCACTTGAGAGTCAGTCCCCTCTAGGTTTAGCGTGTTAACCTTCTCAGAGCACGTCGTCATTTAAGATCACATGAGATTGTGCTCAAACGCTAAAAACCTATAAAGTATTTTTAAAAATGTTTACCGAACAACAAATGACGTTCGCCGCGTTATCACAAATTTACTTCACACGTGTAGAGTAACCAAACGATGTCACGTATCAGGTTAGTTGCAGAATTCACATACTATATTACCGAATACATGTCTGATAAAACACACTTCAATCGTTTTACAAACAAATAATTAATTGGTTAACATATTTTCACACAATTATAGCAGTTGAGTATTAAAATAAAAAAAAAACATAGAAAACAATTGATATATGTATTTCTAAATTTAATCATATAAAATTACGTGTTGTGTTCGCCTTTATACGACTCATTTGATATCAGTTTATTTACTATACATACATTTGTTTAGACATAATAATTAAAACATAAGTTTATTAGACGTTGAATACAAGTTCGTAAGGATTAATTTTTTTGCTTTATTCCTAATCTTCAAAAAACCTTATAATAAAATGGCGAATGCCTTGCTACAAGTCTTCAAAGTAGTTTCAAATATCGTGTTTTATACAATAATTAAGCTATATGAGGTAAAATGTCAGCAATATTGCAAAATATAAAAGGTATAATTGCGAGTACATGACAAATCACGATCCCGCTATATATGTACTTACTAAAATCTTTTATATATGTATATACATGACATACAATGAAAGACTAAAATAAGTTATTTGCAAATATTGCCAGAGTATAATATTGTGCTCCGTACTCACTGGTAGTTTTAGCGATAGGCAAGGCAGGTGTTGTAGATTTGCCCGCGGTTAGTATGGTGGTAACCTAAAATGATTGAACTGAACGTGGTACCAATGACTAAAAACGAATAGTCTAATTATCACTTTTAAGTACATTTTCGTGTATACGCGAATTGTCGTAGGTGACAACGTTAATTGTATCTGGCCAAATAAGGAAATGTTCGTTTTTATATGAGGCTCTACATCAGGGATGCTCAAACGATCAGTTATACTGGGTCTAATAAACGGTTTTCTAAAACAAAAGATTTAGTAAGCACTGAAATTATAATAAGAATAAAGTGTAGAAAAATGAATCGACCGGCGAACGGCGGAGGAACGGAGACTAACTAGACAGGTGTGTGTAGTGAGTGGTCAGGAAAGCTGACTTGGAAGTAGGGATGAGCGGAGTCAGACTTGGTCAGCGTTGCTGGAGGAGGGAATCAGGGGTATAACAGATCGATCATGATCGCCTTTTGGGTCGACCTTGAAAATATTGCTCATATAGAATTATTCACAAATTTTGTTTTAGTAGGTAGGTAGGTAAACAAAAGAAGGTAAATAAAAAAAAAAAACAAATATAATGAATAGACAACTGAAATTTATTTGATCCACGATTTGGACAGAATAACCTCCTCATCGCTTTCTTTTATCGTTTTAAGCGGGAGGTACCTACACCTACCTAGACGAGAATCCTGCATCACACATAATTGTAGCCTTTCAGAGTCGGTTGATTCTTGTCTGACAATATTAAGGTGGATCGCCACCAGTTCAAGTTTGAACACCCCCGCTCTACACCTGGTATTGTTGATAAATTTATTGTCGTAACAAATTATTAAAGCAATATACTAATTATTGTAGATATTTTATTCAAGCACCAATATTGGTACGAAACACTTTGATCGTGCGGTTAACACATCTGTGAAAGGAGTAAACATTTTTGATTTTGCGTTGTTTTATCTGAAGATTATGTGACTTAAGACTTTTTCATTGTTTTGAAATCTTACGAATATTTGTTTAAAATGAAAGTTACTTATTACTAATAAATCTGGTCTGACTTATACTAAATTAATACATATACATTAGTCCATTATAATATAATTAAAACATGCATAGAAAAATGCCACATTGCCATATATAAGACGTTGCAAACTGCCTAACTGGAAGCCATTCTTTGGTCATATACAGATAAATCAGATCTGGAATGTGAAATTCATCTTGAAATGTATTATTTATGCAGTGTAGGTAGCTAGTGGTGCCATTTCAACTGATTTCGGTGCTGACACAACGTTGGGCGGAAGGAGTAGTCCGCTAGACAGAGTGGCGTGTTTAGTTCTAGCTCCAACTCGTAGGAGGCCGCGTTTTGCCGCCACGACCATTAAAACCAGCAACGATATTGTGAAAGACAGGATCTGTTGAATAAGGAAATGTTTGGTTATAACAAGTAATGAACTCGTTTGATTATCGTCGATCCATATAGTCAATGAGCTTGTGTATTTGATGTAGCAAAACATTCCGATTAAACCATAGCATTTCCAATAACCGCCTGACAAGCTACCACCATCGAATTGATAGCTAGAGCCAGTTTTTTTAGTCGAATTATCATTTAACGATACAATATATGACATAAAATACATGATATACTGCGCTAATAAAGTAATTTGTTTCACACCTCGCTTGAGGATATGGAGACGCTGAAAATATCTCGTTGAGGGACCAACCAAAAGCCACATGCTAAGACGTTATAAAATTTGCCAACTCCCTGGTTCGAGCATCAGGTATAGTAAAAAAGTAATATTTTAAATGACATGTTAGGAAGTTTTTTTGTAGCCATATTCGTGTTATAAGAAAGCGGTAAATATTAGTTTTAAAATAGCAAATTCGTATAATGTATTCGTAACTACTACTATTCTCAAAGAAAAGACACATGTTGGAAGAGTTTAGTATATAGTGGTAATGCTGTCGGCACATTACTCAGGCTTTATTACGACTGGAATGTTACCAGCATCTCTCATTTTAAAACTCACTTACATAATTAGGGAGCCACAGTCAAATAAATTAAAAAAAATTAATAGGACGTCATTGTGATCGTGTTTGTATTTAAAAAAAACAACAACAATATAAGTAAATCGACGCCCCTATCTATAAACATCGCTTGACATCTGCTTCAATTATCATATTCCAAACGGTTTGGTATGACAATAGAGGAATACATTACACGTCAGCTTTATGATCGAGAATTAATATTCTTATATCATTTGTAGTAATTTACTCACTATTGTTTACAAACAGCCTTTAAATTAGTTTGTGGCTTTCAATTTTGATCAAATTTATCAAAAAATGTTGGGCGATGATGTTGGACACATGATTATTGTAACCAACTGAGTAACAATCTCTTATATCAGGTGTAGTAACATAGTGGCATGCTTAGTAACGTTGCGTATTTTGAAGCCAACGAATGCATATTTAGTAGCCCGAGAAATTTGCTGACAAGCATTATATTTCCCGAAGGTCTCTCAGTCTTGGGTTTGGTTTTTCTTTGGATTACTCTGTGCAATACTAACTAAACCAAAACTGTAACGTACTAGAGCTAAGTAGTGAAACTGACATAGTTGCTTTGTTGTTTTTAGTCAAGGTCAAGAACAACTGAAAAGAAAATCATATCTAATCGGTCAATATACTAGGTAAGTGATTTTTTTCGAACTGACTAACGCTATTATCTTGACGGTCCTTCACAGCTTCATCGGACTATTATGGCCCTTATCTCAAGGGTGCCGAACGGCCGAACCTCAGTTTGGGCTGTTGCCTTGGATACAACAACGTGAATCAAAGGTAATCACGCATATAAGACTTATATTTTTATCAGAGTTGAAAGTAAATACATACGTCAATTTAGGACCCTTATTAGTTGTTAAAATGTGGAATGGAATATGTACAACAGATTAAATGCTAATTTAATTTAAATTCTTTGATATTCAAATCGAATAATTAACTAATTTTAAAATTCACACTTGCTTTTGTGTCAGACCCTTATCTAATGAAACGCAGACCTTGAAAATCCTATTATTAGAGTATATTATTCATTCTTTTTTTGTGTTCAACTTTCTAGAATACTATACCACTACAGTACCGTCGTGTCTGGTTGTGGGTTACATAAGAAGATTATTAGAATAGGCCGCGACTGTTTTTAAAAACTGTAACATCCATTAGTTACATTTTCATGAGATTTTGGTAAGTAATTTAAGAGTGGCTCCAAACAATATGTATATCAATCAGCTTTACTTAATTAAACGACTCCAGAATAAAAGATGACATCTGACTTAATATCTGCTTCGCTTAGTATAGTTCGTAATCGAAAATCGATAGATGGCGCTTAATTAACTGATTTTCAAACGCCACGTGTTGGATGTATGGACCTTAGTATCAATTGCATTCTACGGGACCAACCCTACATGGTAGAGCCGAAGTTAATAAAGCAAAGTCTTTGTTTATATCCGTAAAATTATAATATGTCAAATATTTTATAGAAATAAACTTAAACTCGTCAGGCGAAACTGGTCACCACATAAAACCTAATAACAATGAAATATAGCATAGCGCTACCTGGTGATGAGTTATAGCAAAATCCGTAAATAACCTCTTATATAATAAAAATTATTGACAAAAACACACAATTAAAAAGTGAACTAGCTGAGTTGCACATTGAGTTGATGGACACACTTGCTCAGCGTGATGAACTGCAAGGGGTATTAACATCATTAAATCACTGCAGTAACACCCATGAGCAAACTCTGAATCATATTTATAAATTAGAACATGAACTAAATAACTCCCAGAAAGTAATTAGTGATTTGGAGTTACAAGTTCATTATCAAAAACAAGATCAAACAGACATTCTCTTCCATGACTTAATAGACAGTAGTCCTAAACCAACTCATACTCAGCAAAACGCTTGTCCTGTCATGAGTAGTCATAATAAGTTAAAGAAATATATTAAGATAAATAAATTAATAAATAAGTATAGTAAAAAAATCAAATATAGAAAAATAAAGCAGTCAATTGCTGTTTTAGCTAGGGAAAAACTATTTTTAAGGGGGAAATTAGATGAGTTAACATCTATTTCTTTAAAAAATCAAAAGTAGATACAGCAGTGACATACAGCGCTTACAGGCTGATCTAAAAATTAAAGATAGTTATATCAGATCATTATGTTCCAAAAATGAATGTTCACAAAATCAGCTAAGTGAACACTTGGTGTCAGTTGAGGAATTGATGGAGTCAGTTGCGGGGAAGGTGGAGGAGGTTGAGTCGCTCAGCAAACATTGTGTGTTGAGTGATTATGATCATCCTGGGTTTCTGTGTAGCATGAAATCACCAGTGATTAATGTAGCACAGGAATCAATTCCTGTACTGTCTCTGTCCTCTATAATGCCTCATTCCTCATCAAACACATGTAAACTAGACACAGAACATATTCAAAAGACAGTTTTTACAAATAATAATAAGAAATTTATGTATCATAATCAATTGCATGGGAATGCTGATGTCACAGCTGTAAAAAGAACATTGGTTTTTAGTGATGGAATAGGTAAGGGTATGGGGTTGATGCTGTCACAGTATCTAAAAGGTGACATTATTAATCATTGTATGCCAGGTGTCTCTCTTAGTCAAATAGTAGAAAAATTAATGAACACAGACTTTGACAAAAATTGTAATATTGTAATATTAATAGGTAACAGTTTCAACATAAAAAAGAATGATTTATATAAGTTATCAGAAAAACTGTTATTATTGGACGTAGGGAAAATAATGCTGTGTGCTTTCCCTTATTCAGTGTCTTTAAAAGTAAATAATAACAATATTCACTTTTTAAACAATTGTTTATATAATCTGACATGTTGTCATAGTGACAAGTTTTTATTTTTTGATATTAATAAGTTTATTAATAATTTTATATTGACTAGGGAAAATTTATTTCTTCCCAAAAAATATAAACGGGAAATAGCTACATTGATAGCTTATAACATAAATAGGTTAGATGACTCAGCAGTATCATGTAGTTTACCTAATGATGCTGCGAATAATTATTTAAACAAATAAGTAAGACAAAGGAGCAGCATTACATCTCATTATATCACCAAAATATTAATCGCTTCTCCGGCAAAATATTAGATATAGATCTATTGTTAAACAAAGAGAGACTAGATATATTATGTTTCACAGAAACTTGGCTTAAGCCGGATAAAATGTTATTTCATGTACCTTCTTTTTCTATTGCCAGTGTATTTAATCGAACAATCACTGCCGGTGGTGGTTGTATTATATTATTTAAAAATAATTTAAAATTGAAAGACCGAAAAGATATATGTAGTCTCTCAATTGACCGGGTTTGTGAAGTGGCCTGTGCAGAGATGGATAAATTAATTATCTTATGTGTTTATAGACCACCATCATCAAATTTTTCTCAATTTTTACAAAAGATGGAGGACATTTTAATAAGAATAACCAATACCAAAAAACGAGTTTTAGTTTGTGGTGACTTTAATATAGATATTTTGAGTACGTCGCCAGAGGTCACTATGTTCACATCATTATTCAGGTCATTTAACCTGGATCCTCTCTTTAATGAGCCAACTAGAACTACATCTCAGACTGCATCTTGCATAGACAACATTTTCACTGATTTTGAAACCATTGGCGGTAGTATTATTACTGGGATACGGTCTGATCATAAAGGACTACTTGTTAAAATAAATTGTGACAAACAAAGTGTTAATTGTAAGAAAACAACTAGACTTACATCCAAAAGTAGATTAGATCATTTAAATTACAACATTGTAGAAAGATTATCTACGAAGATTTTTAATAAAGAAGATCCAAATGAGGATTATGATGGCTTGTTTGACATCATAAGGACTGAATTTAATAAACACTGCCCAAGAAAAGTTATTAGTGTAAAACAAAAAAATAGTTTTAGTGAATGGGCTACCTTGGGAATTAAAAAAAGTAGAGATAGACTATACGATCTGTATTATAGGAGATCATTAACTAGCAATGAATCCTTTCATGCATATGTCAGAAATTATTCAAAAATTTTTAAGCGTGTCTGTGTAACTGCTAAAGCTAAATTTTTAAGCAATAAAGTTCTTGGATCTAGTAATAAGACCAAGACTGTCTGGCATATTATAAATAAAGAATTAGGAAAATCCAAAATTACTGATAATTCGCATAATTTGAATGTTGACGGAGTACATATTTCAAACAGTTCAGAGGTAGTAACTGTTTTCCAAGATTATTTCACTAACATACCTTTACAGGTAACAAAAAATATTACTTCATCAGCCCAAGGTGCGGTATCGTTACTAAAAAATCTGAGTGCACCTATAAATTCAAAATTTAATTTCACATCTATTAGTGCAGATGAAATAATAAGGACTTTTAAACTCTTAAACATGAAACATACCGAAGATATCTGGGGAATGTCGGTAATAGTAGTACAGTCCTTAATTATTAATATTTCATCATATTTGGCTAATATATTTAATCAGTGTATAGCAAAAGGAACCTTCCCCGATTTAATGAAAATAAGTAAAATGGTTCCTTTATTTAAATCAGGCTGTAGGAGTAATCTTGGAAATTATAGACCAATTTCTGTACTGCCGTCCTTAAGCAAAATTTTCGAGAAGATTATGCTTAAACAATTATTAGGATATTTTAAAGCGCAAAAGATTCTGGATGGTCGACAGTTTGGTTTCACAAAATCAAAATCAACTACTGACGCTGGTGCAACGTTACTAAGTCATATTTTTCGAGCTTGGGAGGGATCGCAGGATGCAATTGGTGTGTTTTGTGATCTGTCTAAGGCTTTTGACTGCGTTGACCATAGTACCCTTATTTTGAAATTAAAACACTATGGTGTTTGTGGAGCTTCTCTCGACCTTCTAGTGTCCTATTTAGAAGATCGTTGTCACAAAGTTAGTGTAGACGGGGTTACGTCAGCTGGATCACTGACTCAAATTGGCGTCCCACAGGGTTCTATTTTAGGGCCATTTTTGTTCTTAGTATATATAAATGATCTACCGCTAGTGGTTGATAACTGTGCTGACATGGTTCTTTTCGCGGACGACACTTCAATTATATTTAAGGTAAAAAGAATAGATTCAGAGCTTAGTTATCTAAATAATACTTTAAATAAAATTTCCGACTGGTTTGCGTTAAATAATCTATTGCTTAATGCCAACAAAACAAAATGTATAAGATTTACCTTGCCTAATGTTCGGTTTACTAATAGTAGAATCGAGATCGATGGGAATCTAGTAGGCTTAGTTGACGATACTGTGTTCTTGGGTATTACACTTGATTCAAAGTTACAATGGGGTCCTCACGTAAAAAAATTGGCGGGAAGACTAAGTTCTGCTGCATTCGCAGTTAGAAAGATTCGCCAGCTAACAGATATTGCCACTGCTAGGATTGTCTACTTCGCTTACTTCCACAGCTTAATGTCTTATGGTATTTTGTTGTGGGGTACAGCAGCTGAGGTGGACACCATATTCCTATTACAAAAACGAGCAGTTCGAGCAATTTATAATATGAGGCCTCGCGAATCATTAAAGACTAAGTTTCAGGAATTCGGTATCTTAACTCTGCCCTCCCAATATATTCTAGATAATTTAATGTATGTCCGCAAAAATTCAGATATGTTGGATCTAGTAAAAGACAAGCATAATTTAAATACTAGAAACAGCAACAAATTGGTCATTCCATGCTTCAGGCTCACTAAATCCAAAAACAGTTTTTTAGGTAATAGTGTTAAGTTTTATAATAAAGTCCCAAAACACATTACCGATTTGCCTGATAGTGAGTTCAAGAACCATGTCAAGCGGGTTTTAATATCTAAAGGCTATTATAGGGTGGATCAATACGTGAATGATTGTGACGTCTGGAAATGACGCCCCTCTCTGTGCATCCACTAATAACGAATGTGAATATTTATATTACTATAGAAATATATGACATGAAAAAATAAACCAGATCGAGTTTCTTGCCGGTTCTTCTCGATGACTGGGCTGTTTTCCGAACCGGTAGTAGCTTTGACGTTCATAAGCGCCTTCTCATGGCCTAAATTGAATAAAGGATATTTTGATTGATTTTGATTTGATTGATTGATATAGAAACTTTTATGATGATTGCAGATACTATGTTTATATCAATCTCAAATAGACCAACAGCAATTTCTATGTATATAGATATCATCACGTCATGTCCCTGTTGTGGGTAGGCAGACATGTTAGACATTTTTGACACGTAAACACCTATTCACTCGTTAAGTACGGTGACAGCCGGTCAAAGTTTCATGTGTTAGAAAATACCGTAAGATTTCAATCGCTAATAGCTACCAGACTAATAACGCGATAACAACGCGTGATATCACAATAAATAGGACATATCTGTACATATTTGTAGTGCAACATTAGTTACACTTGTTATGTCATTGGGTAAGTATAAGATTGCGCGTGATTGTTACGAATTAGCGTTGTTTAAAGTTATAAATTAGTATAGCGTGAGGACTATCTAGCTAGGGCATTGATTTGGGTGTCATTGTAAATAGTTTGAGAAACACTAGAATGACTCAAAGTTAAATAATATAAATATTCGCCGAAACATATGTAAACAATGATTATAATATTGAAAACTGTAACGAATATAAAGAATTATATAAAACACAAATTAAAGATTATTTATAGTAATTTTGTCATATTACGATACACAAAGAAGTTTCGACTATAGTGCAACAATTTAGCAGTACTTAGCTTATACTCTAATGAAGGCATTGGTACAGACATATATAGTACCTTCATACCGTATGAAAAATAGCAAAGTTAGAAAAACACAATTATCATATGATAGATTATTTTTCACTTTATGCGAAGAATAGCGTTGGTATTTGCAACATGCAAAAACTCTTAGCAATTTTTTTTTCCAACTGGCTACGCTATTGGCCTAGCAAGACCTTAACAGCTTCAGCGGACTACTAGACCTTAGCAACTACTTGTGATTCATGACAAACAACTATATTGTGAAAATATGTCTCTGGCTGAAATTAGCTTAGCTTAGCTGATAGCATTATCAGTTAAATTAAAATAACATAAACTATATCCATTAGAATGTAATCATTCGAGTAGAACAACATTTATCATTAATTATGTACATTATTTATTTTTTACTGAGAGATTCAAATTTAACACGTTGATACGGAGTTTTAGCGTGATCTTGGAACGTTATGTAGCGGATTTTATTTTATTCGTAATCTAGTGTTATTTAACTCTATATTTTCTAATATTGACAGTGTTTTACGTAATAAAGTTTGATTATCATACACAAATGAAGTGGATGGGAAATAATACCACTGAGTATGGATTCTGACTTGTCATAAAACTCCCTTGAAAGTTTTAACAAGAGAGCCACCATCTTGTTAGAACATTGAAATGGTCGCAAGAAACTTGTACTATCATTCATTACCTAGTCGACTATGATGGTAATAATCTAGTAAAAGATTGGTTGCCGAAACAAACACGTATATACTCTTCCATAACTCTATTTGGTGTCGTTTATAGACGAAGTTAGTCCTAAGTGGACCCCGTATCAAAATTTATTGAGGGCATTTTTACTATTACTTACATTCCCAGTACTTCATTCGTCTTATGGCGAATAAAATTTGTATTGGAATATTTTTTCTGTGTTAGGTATTTGCTATAATAAAGTAAATCAACCACAACATCTGATTCAGAACGGTAACAAAGAAAAACTTTTAGCGAATAATTTTAGAACAATGTCTTTGTTCTCGTTATAAATTTATTTATAGTTATTTTTTAATTCTCATTGTTCTGTACATCGTGACAATTTTAGGTTGCTTGTAACAGTTTTTCACAACAATTTGTTCACGTGCAGATATTGGGTTCAGTGTAGCTGTAAGACCTCGTATTATATTAAAAGAAGAAAGAGAATATTATTTTATGCAGAATTAAGTAACTAATTATACATATCTACGAGACAACAATATATTTATTGGTTACTACGTATGCCCAAGACTTTGTCCTCTTGGAACCTTATGTAACAAAACAGTAATTAATAAAATCATCTGAATGTATGAAATCCATTTACTTATCTATATTTCACTCGTACGTAAGTCGCGTCGTCTTTAAAATTACAATAATCTATACTAATAATAATATTATAAAGAGGTGAGTTAGAGTTAGAGTTTGTGAGTTTGTGGGTTTGTGAGTTTGTGACGTTGTAAGGGCTAATCTCAGGAACTACTGCTCCGATTTATAAAATCCTTTCAGTGTTATATAGCTCAATTATCAGGGAAGGTTAAAGGCTATATATCATCACGCTAAGACCCATAGGAGCGGAACAACAATGAAAAATGTTGCAAAAACGGGGTATTTTTTCCTTTTCAGAACTTCCGCTGCGTTTTTGCGCAAAATAACCATTCCACGCGTACGAAGGCAGAAGCTATTAACTAATTATATTATCTATACTAATATCATTATGAGGTAAAGTTTGTGAGGTTGTGGGGGTAATATCTGTGAAGTCGGAGAAAAAATGGTAAAACGTTTCTTACGAACGCTGCCTTAACGATTATAGACATATGATTGAGTTCTGGAAAAAAGTTGTAGCTTGATAATGCCTATTACCCCCCAACGAAGTGGGCACGGGTCGGCTAGTTTTTGATAAACTGAACTGATTCTAATAAAATCTAGACTAAGGTGAGATTTTATCGTGAATGTAGTACTTTATCAGTGATGCGTGTTCAAACAAACAGACAGACGAACATTTCAAAAAATGATTGAAATGTATTTTATTGCTTATTCCTAAATACCAGCTAGATTTTTGTTCACAAAAATCTAAAAAGTACAGACACGTTAGATTTATATTATAAAATTATACTAAATATAAGAAAGTTAAATACTTATATGTAAATAGACTAGCTGGTGCGCGTGATTCTGTTTACATGATAATTGTTTGCCATTACTACACAACCTCTACATCCTATTATCGATTTAAAGTTATCTCTATAAATTATTTTATCGTGGCGTACTGCTGATCCTTTAGGGAAAAGCGTTTAGACGCAATGGCTAAATAATATATTGCAAATACTCTCTAATTGTTTCACTCATTTTAGAGGTGTACCTACATCAGACACATTAATTTTATTTAATGTATAGAAATACAATTAATGCGTCATGACTAATTTGTACATAGACAAAAATTCCATAAAAAATAACTATTACGTAAGGCGATACAACAATACGACATAGGTAATACAAATATGTGTATATATGTAAACATTTCGCGACAAAAATAAAGACAAACATACCATAGACACGCCGAAAACAGCCATAACTTCGTGAGATGGAAACATTTTCACCGTTGTTTTTTTTAACACAAAACACTAGACAATAAAAAATGTAAACATCATCCAAGGAAGGAACACGTGGTTTTTTAACGAATCAACGTGTGACAATGAAATTGCGAGAAGCGCGACCGAGAGGCAAGAGCTATCAGCGTTTTCAATATTAAACACGGTGTGGCACAGTGTGTCACACAGGAATGTTGTTTCAAATCAGAATGCAATACACGTAGCGACTGAACTGACTTATTGACTTTGCATTGTACATGTTATGTAAATTCGTTCTCGATGGTAAACTTGTACTAAACTATTTTAATATTATTTTAACACAATAAATCAGTTCTCAAATTTGTTAATTGCTTGTAATTCTTTGGTTTCTTTTATAGAAAAAGAAATACAGTACTAAAATTAATCTGCAGCTACGTCTATAATATTTGAAACGACTTTTTAATTAATATGTATCAACCTCTGTGTCTAGGTAGTGTGTATTGCTGGAAAACCACACGTCGGTTGTCACCGTACAGAGCGGCAACTTCGCCGGGACGTTATCCGAACTGGTTTCGATTGCGCACGCGTTGACATAAGGTTTTTATGGTTATTGTTTAATTATTATCTATACATTAAGAATTTATTAGGATTAATCATGCGGATATCAAACAAATGCACACATTTACGTGAAATCGATTCATACTATTTCAGTTTTATTATTTGTTGAATTACTTAGATTACACTATAATGAGATCAAGTTTGAATAAATTATTGACAAACACACACTATAGGAAGTTCTTCTAGTGACTTTATTGAATACTTACCTAATTTTAGTTTAACATCATCGTCTCCACTGATTTTAAATAATAATATTGCAGAATACCTATAGTAGGTAATTGGATGGACAAAAGCTTTCGTTTGGGGAGTTAGAGTAGCTAAAGAGAACGAGTATGTATACAAGGAGGAGTAACCTTTGTTGTATTTCATTAAAACAATAATCAAGCTGTTCACCTGATGCATGACCGACTTTGAAAGTAACAAATCCTTGGGACCAGATATAATTGGCCACTACTCATGAAGAGTGAGTTGAAACACGTTTCGTTGCTAATCACACCTTTAGATCCTGCACACCCAGTAAGTGTGAATACTGCTAATTTGTCGGAAAGAACTGGTGTTACGATAATGCTTCCGCAGTAGAATTATTATACGCAGGGATTGCCACTACCATAATGCTATTATTGTTATAAAGACATGGTCTAAATTAAAGGACAACATTCTTCACTTTTAAGCCTTTTTAGCGGTGTTCAATTTTTTAAGGCATATTTATTCATTTTTAAATACTCTATAATGTGTGGTGCGATTTTCTAAATGTGATGCCTGACTAGTCTACCAAATTAGAATAATAATCTCATTAATATTATAAATTAAACGGTTTGGGAAAATTACTATTGAACGGTTTTAAAGAATTTTTGCAGTAATATAGCTTTTACGTTAGAATAAGATATTGACTATGATTTATAAAGAGGTTTTTTAAACTGGCCATAATATAATGATGTGTCAAGTACGTTGGAAAAAATCCTTAGGTCTAAGGGTGAGATCTATAGAGCGCACTCCGGCTTATCTCAGCCTTGAGCCCAGAATTTTAATTTATAGTCGCAAGCTTAGCATTCACTTAGATTGTGCTGAGCTAAGTTCAAGTCATCAAATTATTTACGAAAAACTTAGGTATTCCTTATGCGAATAAAAAAACGACTAAATAATAATGTAACATTGGCATTTCTATGGTATTTTGAAAATCATTATTACTTGATTGTCAATGGCTTGATCCTTCATTGCAGAAATGTCAAGAAGGTTTTCATTGTTTGCTTTATTCTCTAATCACTTGTTTGTAATTTCTAATTTAATTAAAAAAATATTTACTTCAATATGCATGGCATAGTTTATTTTGATTTTTTAAAAGAAATTTTACGGACTCGATACGCTATAGAACAAAGCTGACTACAAGCTTAGCGGAATTAGACTATAAACTGGAAATAAACCTTTTAGCGTAGTTTAAGCTGAGTGTACACACTATAGTTTTCAGCCTAAGAGTTACTTCGGTGTACCTGCATACACCGTTACAATTACATCAAAATAATGTATGGTGTAATCGTTGTATAAAGGTACAAAGGCAAACAAAATAATGCAAGTAGATTGTATATAGATTTTTCTCTTCGTTTTTCCCTTAAACCCATACGTGGCAAGGACATACAAAGTTTTCCTCATCGCCTCTCCTCTAATATATCAGTATTCAAACCCTACGTATCCATTCAAAGCAGGTAATATAGTATGCTAAACACGTACTCACATGATCCGGACGCACTACGTTAAGACGGGCTGACGTCATCGGAATTAGCTGTATTGTTTGATAGTTAATTTGCATGTGATATTATACTACGCTTAGAGGCGCCTTACTGCTTCCTCTATACCGCTTTTAGTTATGGTTCAAATTTTATAATTTACAGGTTAAACGGATGCTATTAATGATCGGCAAACCCGTTGTATTATTTTCCCGTTACTAGCATTCCAAGGGCAATTACATAACAAGTTTTTATTGATACATTTTGTAGAAGCTTCAGAGCAGATATTTTTAACTTTACTCTCTTCTTACGAATTCAGAGTATAATACACAGTTTCGAAAGAATGAGTCCTTTGGTTATAAGCAGTAATTCACGTTATCGCCAGTTACGTGATTTTATAATATTCCACAAAGAAGAAATCTCATTACTAAGCCCACACTATCTGTCTATTTAAACGGTTATGTCTCTTGAATACATGTCCATGGCGTAATCATAAACACTTTATTGAATTTAGGTACTAAGAAGGCGTTTATGAACGTCAAAACTACCACCGGTTCGGACAAACTACCCACTCATCGAGGAGAAACGGCAGCCACAAGCGATCGGGTTTAAATTTTTAACACACATATATTTAAAATACATAACACACTAGAATCGTTTTCATTGAATGCACAGAGAGGAGTAAATTCCAGAAGTTAATATCATTCCCATAATGATCCACTCTATAATAGCCTTTAGAAACCAAAACCCACTAGACATGACGCTTAAACTTACAGTCTGTAGGAATAATAGATTAAATCTATAACTGTTGTAATAATTATCTATACTAGCGATTAAGTCATGTGTATATAATTATACAGATATTTGGAATCAAATGTCATAACTAACTACTAACGATTTTAAATGATTTCTCGAGAGCGGCAATATATAGTCCATATTTTATAACTGCTATAGGCATTATTAACTTGATTACTACGTTTTTAAAGCAACAAATTTATTGTAATATTATAAAATATTAAACATTTTTGAATACTTTTAGGTTTGTCCAAATCTAAGTTCTGGAGGTAGTGCTATATGGACCAGTATAATACGTTCTGGAGAGACGTGCCGTGATAGCGATGCCTTGCCACGTCTCCTCGTTCATATGATCCATGTATGTCGGAGGAACCCGGAAGTCATACCCGTAACCTGGTAGCTCCAGGGTGTAAGAAAATGGAACCCCAACAATCTGGAACATGGAAGAGAATAAAATTAGTAGTAAGAGAACTAATCCCGTCACATTTAATTTTATGACCTTAAAGAAGGCTTAGTTGATAGTGTTTTTGGACACAGCGTCGATGACTGAGACGGAATTACTGGTGAAGGAAAACTCCCTGATGAAGTCGCATGGTGGTAGGGTTTTTTCTAAGTCCGTCTGGCTAGCTACCACCCTCAACTTGCAAATCTGTCGACAATCTTTATCTCGGTATGTAATTCATCACCGTTTTATCTCATTTTGTAGATCTATCAGTAATTCGATATATTATTTAGCCTTTTCTTGACATCTTATGTAGTCAGTAGGTATCTTGTATGGTCCGTATTTCGTAATTTTCATGGCAAACAAGTATTAAAATTATCGTTAGGCTTTCTTTTGCCGTGATATTCCTTTCCTAATATTGTTTGCCCTTTTGTACCTTATTGCCAATATCTACAAGAGTATAATGATTCTCAGACAAATAGTTATACTTCTAAAAAAAGGTTAAAAACGACTAATACATTACTTAGGATGGTTCTTCACATTATAACGTTGTATTTTATTTTTAAAATAATATCTTTAGGGTTCTATGATGTAAAAATAACAGCTGTTGTCTTTATAAGTTCTTTTAATAACAGAAATGAACAATATTAGAATATACTGTAGAAACTAAGATACATAAGAAACTAAACTTTTTTCTTACAAAATGAAATTTCTAAAGAAAATGTATTTATTGTGAAAGAATAGAACAATTTAATACAAAGTATGGTCTCCTCTGCTATTCAGAACTTGTCGGCAACGATTATTCATTGAATTAATGAGACTGTTTATGTCATCTTGCGGTATTCTCTCCCAATGGAATTGTAGCAAATCCTTCAGCTGTTGGGTTGTTGTCGCTCCGTCCAAGTCCTTCAAAACACGTCTCTGGAGCATGTCCCATACGTGCTCGATGGGGTTGAGATCTGGCGATTTTGCAGGCCAGGGCAATACCCGGATGTTCTCCGTTGCAAAGAATTCACTGGTTCGCCGAGCTGTATGTGAACGCGCATTGTCATGCATTAACCTAAAATCGGACCCAAAGGTTTGTGCAAATGGGTAGACATAAGGTCTGAGAATATCCTCAATTTAATTTTCAGCATTCATGTTTCCATTTACAAAAACGTTCAGTTCACCTTTTCTTCATAATACCCGCCCACTAACATAACTGTTGAGCCGCTGTATGGATGAACTTCCTAAACGCACCTGAGCCTTTCAGTATTTCCGGGCCGACGATACACTCGCACCCTTCTTGTATCAGGCTTAAACCCGAATCGCGACTCATCGGAAAACATAATTTTATCCCATTGTTCCTGGGTCCATGTTATGCGTTCTCTACACCTGTAGGGATGTTGTAAGCGGGAAGTAATCAATCTCAGGTATCTCGACATTTTGCCATTCATAGAAGTTTTATTTGTCGTCTTTGGCAGCGCTACAATAATACAGGAGAACCCGCTGAACAGCATCCAGGCCGTAAAAGGAGTACAACCACTCGGCAAGACCGGTACATACAACTGACTGCAAGACGCCAGCCGATGTTAACCGCTCGAGAGATAAGTTTGAGGCTACAAATTTCAAGTGGTGTTGATGTAAGTCCTCAAACTGTGCGAAATCGACTGCATGAGTACGGCCTAAGCGCTGCCAAAGGTTACAAATAACACTTCTATGAATGCCATAATGTCGAGATACCTGAGATTGATTACTTCCCGCTTGCAACATCCCTACAGCTCTTTGCATTTCATCTGCCATCAAATGACGTCGCTTCATGACGTAAAGAATATCTAACAATTCAATTTTGTCGCTAACTTTATTTAAATGGTTGGTAAAATTATAAAATGAAGACTAAACGTAGCAATTAAAACGCACTTAAATACAATCAAATTCGCAGTCATTTGAATTTTATGAAAAAACAAAACATAAACAAAAATTTAGCTTTTTTTGCTCCTACCCTAAGATGAACAAGCTGTGTCGAAAATAGTGTCGTCTTTAAATTCTTATTAAAAATAATATAAAAGCGTAAATTTCGTTAAAAATCAAGTGTTTATGTTTGAAAATAGTGGTGAACTGTGTATAAACATAAATCAGTTCAAATAGCTGTGTAGTTAAGTGCCAAAAAGTGAAAAACGAATTAACGACTTTTTTTACATGCCAGTTTCGCTATTTCCACAAAAATGTTGTGCTTCCAATGTGAAAACGACAACAACGATGATAATTTGGTGCAATGTGATGGATGCAAGCGTAATATCTGTTTGCAATGCAGTAATCTGACAAGTAGTGAGATGCGCGTAATGGGTTTGAAGGGGAAGCGTACTCTGCTATATTTATGTCCGTCATGTCGTGAGGCTTTATTTCAAGTGCCGAAACTCATAAAATCCTAATGCCTTTGAAGAATTTGTTGCCTCCCGTCCAGCTGATTTCTTTAAGAAGGGCATCAATAAACTGCCACTGCGTTGCCAAAGATGCATTGATTACACGGGTGACTACTTCGATTAATACAAATAAAAATACATGAAAAAAATTCGTTTAAATTTTTTCATACAAAACGGCAATTTCATAGGTAAAGACCTAATATTAACCCTATAACTAAGTAATCCATTAAATTCCCAAATCAGTTCGAAAAGTTAACACATTAAAACTTTGGAAAGTGTATTAGTTCAATATTTCGGTAATAAATAAGCATACACAATATCTGAGGTGTCGATATGGATGAGGGCGAATTTCCATTGGCCGAGGGATGTTCGTTCGGTCGAACTATCTCGATACCCGACGAGCGTTCCAGAGACTTCGATTATGTTTCCGCGTCATCATATATTTTATATGGATGCGGTATGTTATTTTGTAGTGGTTAAAATTTTCCTACCATGCGAACTATATATGATCACTAGCTGACCTGGCCACTCGTTGATGTGGTTCAATTATTACATATTGATTTAAAATTATCATAAAGTATTTCGTGGGGTAACGAGTTCGCCTAAAACTTGATAGAGAAAAAACGAAGTTACGTAGTAAATAGATTCACAGAACGCATGTATTATAAACTGGAGTTGGAAAAGAAATTCAAATTTAAAACGTGGTGCCATCTATGAAATATTTATAACATTCAGTTATACAGCTATCTGTCGGCAAACTAATTTAAAGCGCCATTTGCTCGAGACTGATGAAACTTACAATTAATAACAATAATTAACGTTGACAATCATTTAATTTGTAATTAAAAAATATTGAGGCTATTAATTGAAATATAAATTTCGGACAATATCGTGGACAAACATCATGACATTAGATTTTTATATATTAAGATATTGATTGTATATTTTAAACAGTGAAATTAATATGAGGTGTATAAAACTATTATAAGACCAGTCATGTTATCTGAATCTGAGTGCTGGGCTACAAAAGAGACAGACTAGAGAAGACTACATGAGGCAGAGATGCGAATTTTAAGGTAGATATGCGTTGTAACTACTGTACGTCAGAGGACGTGTGAAAATACACACATCAAAAAAGTCTAAGCAACATGCGTGATATTACAAATTTTACCATTTATATTAATTAATTTCTAAGTATTTACTAAAACAAAGTGTGTAGGTAAGTAAACTTTTTTGTTATTGATGACATACTGGCTGGTTGTAAAAAAATATTTGATTATTTATTTATTTATTTATAGTTAATAGACAAGCAGCATAATTGCTGATACGTCTATATCGCACTGTGTCGATTTTTTTTTGTCGGGTTTTGGTCACTGCAGATGTTCACTTATTAAGGTGAGTTTATTTGTCCGGAGCCAGTTGTCGAGTCGGTTTTTAAAACCATGGACAGAACTAGCGGATACTACTTCGTCAGGCAATCGGTTCCAGTTCAGAGCCACTCTGTTACTAAGGAAATTGTGTGCACTTGTTGTGTGTGAAAGTGATTTTGTTTTTTATATTTGTTAATACCTCGTACAACATTCTAATTATATATTTGTAGTTTATGATTCTGATATGTTAATATCATCACATATACATTTCATTCCCATTTCGTTGTATATACACACATCAAAAAAGTCTAAGCAACATGCGTGATATTACAAATTTTACCATTTATATTAATTAATTTCTAAGTATTTACTAAAACAAAGTGTGCTTAGACTTTTTTGATGTGTGTATATACAACGAAATGGGAATGAAATGTATATGTGATGATATTAACATATCAGAATCATAAACTACAAATATATAATTAGAATGTTGTACGAGGTATTAACAAATATAAAAAACAAATCAATCAGAATATGCTAAGATAAATTCCTACGTTACTTCATAAGTCTAGCCGGAGACATTAAAATTATGAAAGGGACAAGAGAAGACTAATGTCAGAAAATATTAACGTTATAAGAATTAAATTACTGATATCACCATATAAATATTTGAACAAATACAAATATGGCTTAGTTAAACTATAACGATTGTTTATATATTTTAGGAAATAACATTCATTACATTATAGTAGTATAGAATGTCGTACATCAATCATTTAATTTTGAAACTTGAGAATTAGTTAAATATTATTATAAAACTCATTGTGTCCATTAAAATAGCTTAAAACAAACATATTATCTACAAGATAAATAGATAAGATACGATAAGATACACCAGACAGAATTCGTTCATAACGAGACAACTGTACATATAATCCTTTGATCCTATCGTTGAAATAACATATTTCATGAGGTATTTAATTATTTCCGGCAATTTCAGTATTTTATTTTATATATCTTGATTTTTTTTGCTATTGACACGATTAAAGAGAATTACCTGTCCATAATCCTGAGCGCTTCCAGAAGTTTCATAAAGTACCATTCCACTATTTCCAACCAAGTATAAACCAGCTTGAGGTAGCTTTTGGGCATCCATTACAGCTCCCATCGCTGCAGCGACGTGATGCAATTGAGGGCCATTGGAAGGTACAGAATTGTTGAAGCCAAAACCAAAGAGAACGTAATTTCCATGGCTATGGATGTTATTGTACAATTGAATACGGTTCAAGTTTTCTAAGAGAATATCGCGGACTATTCTGGTTTCTGGTTCCGAGAAGGGCTCCGTGCCGGGATAGGTTTGTGCGCAAGGATTTGCTGAAACACCGACAGTATTGAAAGCCACGTCGAAGTTCCTGTTACCGTCGACTCCAAAGCAGGTTGTGCTTACGGTTAGGTTAACAGAGCGGGTTCGTCTCCAGAGACGTTCCTGAAAAGTACATACTATTTAAAAAAAATACACTGTAAATAAATCGCTTTCGTGAATGATCTTGTGATTGTATACATCAAAATCAGATAAAGCTTCCAAATGTAGACAAACATTAAAATCTATGTTCTTGACAATAGAAAAAAGAAAGGAGACAAAATCGATTCCGTTACAAGTTGTGTTTAATAAAGAATAGCAAACTGGTGTTGACATAAAAATAAGTGATAAGTCATCGTGGTCTAGTGGTTGGACCGATGGGATATCGATCTGATGTCCGCAGATTCGAACCCCGGCATGTACCAACGAATTTTTCGGAGCTCACTTATATTTACTAATTTAAATTGGTAACACTATCAGCTGACAGTGAAGGAATATATCGCGAGGAAACCCGATCCTGAGAAATGTTCTTGTATTATCACTGTATATGGAAAAACATAGATTTGTGGATTTATCAGAGTTTGAAATCGCCAATCGATTTCGTCGTGGGCTGGTGTGGTGATTATGCTTATACTTTCTTTTGGGAAGAGGCCCTATGGCTCTGCAGTGGGTCTCTTACAGGCTGATGATAATGAAGTGATACAACTCACGTCAGTATGACTATACTCGTAGCCGTCAGGGTTTACGAGAGGTAAAATTATCCAATCGATATCTTCCAAGAGATCACGATCTTCAGTTCTTAAGTTCTCCACCAACCTGTAGACTGAGTATAGAGTTACGGGTGTTGTGACCCACTCCCTTGCGTGAATCATGGCGTCCATAAAGTAGATTGGTTTACTTGTATTGTTGAAGTTCGTTGTCGATATCTGTGATGAATGTTACTTATTTTAATTGTTTCTGTAGCTTACTTTTTAAATATACAAACAAATAAAACATTAACATATAATGTATAAAATACCCTAATAAAAATGATTCTTTCTTAAATTGTGGCCCTTTCGATAATACTTAAGAAAATTTTTATAAGTTGTAGCTTTGAGTTTCTCTTCTCAATAGATTTTTTGAGGTTTTTTTTTTATATTACAGGAGGCAAACAAACAAGCGGGTCACCAGATATTAAGTGATCCTCATCGTCCATAGACACTAGCAACACCAGGTGAGTCGTAAGTGCCTTGCTAGCCTGTGTTTGGGGGAGGGGGGGGGGAGGGAGGCTAGAAGGAAGGTGGGCCTCCGGCGCAACTCGAACGAAATGCAACAATACGTGCACTGTTTGTTCACGTGGGTGTTTCTGTGGGTGGGGTGGTAGTACCGCAGGTGAGCCGACCCATTCATGTTGAAACCAGTAATAACTTCAGCGTGCCTCTACCACCTACCGAAAAGGTATAGTATAATATATATTGGTTCTAACTTCAATTACCTTACTCATTTTAATAACACTAAGTAGCTTTGTTTGAATGAACAGAAGCACAGATGTTCATGATTTAAAATACCAACATACCTTTAAATACTTAATGACACGACCTTCGTAGCTAAGACCAGCGTTCACTAAAGTTACTAGATTTGGGTACTGAGCAGCTATCCTCTCCATATAAGCGTCTACCTGTACAAATATAAATATTGTGATAATGCAATATTTGCATGTTCTCTTTACTTGACTTGGCTATAGGTGAGCTTTAAAGTTTTATGAAGTCAGGCTAATTTTATTTTAGTGTATTTATGCTTCTACATTGTCCTCATCTCATTCAACAAGGTTTTTTATAAGTGAAGTAATATTTTATTTGCCTCTATTACCACTCGCAGAATTCATTCATTCTGGAGTAATGTTAGTTATGATTTTCCAATTCTTTGAGTTATTCGAGTTACTAATTAAAGAAAAAATTATAAAATCATGAAAAAATATATATATTAACATATTGTCTTGCTGATTAACATTGTATTTAAACTGCACTAGGGTTAAAATAATTTCAGGAAAAAGTTGTGGACCAAGTATCCGCAGGAAAATATAAATAAATAAAAATAATAAAAAATCTTTAAGTGACTTCTCATATATAGCATGACTTGTGACATAATTAATAATTTCAAGCTACTTACCTCAGTGTAACGCGGGTAATCATCAAAGATCATTCTGTTGCTTCGACTTTTTCTCCATTGAGTCATATCTTCATCATGTTTTTGAAAAGCTCTAAAAACATAAATTTTAATAAGAAAACACGTCCTTTTAAAATTTGTCTTTATTTATCTTGGCTTATTGGGATGGATTGATGGGTTTGAAGGAGTAATAACAGATCTGTATGTTTCATGTGCATTAAAGCTGAGATCTTGATATTAGAATTGCTTATTAGGTATTTGGTCATGCCTACGTATTAAAGTACTTAAATTGCTGTTCATTGAAATAATTGCGTAAACCATACCTAATAAAAATATTATCAGTACCAGAAACCCAGTATTTATTACTGCAATATGATTACAGATAATTATGTAGCGCTTATTGTAAAGATTTTTTTTATTCTCTTGTTTTTTTTTATTGTGTTAATCATTAGATCTATATCATTATACATATAATTTTCTTAAGCGTTTGTCCGTGATTCTTTTCGTGCAAACGGCTTGACCATTTTTTAATCATATTTTTTACTCTTACGAGGTCGCTTAGATGATTCTTTGAGTTTCTTTAAGATGGGCCAGATCGGTGGTTCTACTATCGAGATTTATTTTCCCATTAAAGTTTTCTTTTATGGTTTTCTCACATAATAGGGCATATAATTCTAAATTTATGGGCTCCCAGCGTGTAGCAAGATAACGTCTGCCTACCGGATCCGTTGTTGTATATATAAAATTGAATATTTTAGTATATACTGTGTGTGAGTGATCATTATGAAAGTTGGCACAGCTATGTGTTTTTCTTGGGAAATGTTTTAAGCAATCTATTTAAACTTTATTCACATAATTTTCTTCCTTTTAACGGATCATCATAAACTTTTATATACGTTGATTTTTGGATGTAGAGAATATTTCCATATTTCTCAAGTATTTATGTTAGAGAATAATAATAAAATATTCATTCGGAGTCATGTGCATAGGTAAGTATATAAATGCTAAAAGGGGAACCCTAAAATAAGCAGTCGATAGTAAAATGCATTTGAATATGAACGATGTTAAGACAGTTCGGAAAAATATCTCTCTAACTAATAAGGGATTTACATGTTATTAAACTTTTCAGATAGAATTCAACGGGTTTTTTCTTTTTTCTTGCTTTTACATATACTCCACTATGGTGTAAATTTTAAACAGAAAAATGTACAAACATTTAAAAATGTATCAACGTTTAAGAATTTTATAGCAAGGGTTTATTCACTACTACTTACACATAGTATAATTGGTATCTAACTTACTTGGCAACATCAGATACGTGCAAATAATGCACGATTCCGTGCACATCCAAAGCTTCCAGGAATGAGTTAGTATTGTCCGGGTTGACCATGACCAAGGCGTCTCTTTGCCCCGGCATGCCATGCTGCCAGACATCTAAGTCCAACTGCTCTTCTAGTTCGTGCAGAATTTGCAGATCCGAGCGGTCGCGAATCTTTACACCGTGCACCGAATGCCTATAAATA
Organism: Antheraea pernyi; assembly: GCA_015888305.1. Taxonomy (NCBI): domain Eukaryota; kingdom Metazoa; phylum Arthropoda; class Insecta; order Lepidoptera; family Saturniidae; genus Antheraea; species Antheraea pernyi. Next base: position 619,954 of record MU158873.1, on the reverse strand, counting down.
ATAATTTTAATACAATATTGTAAGTATGTAATGCGGCATTCCTATAATAAACATTGAAAAATAATTACCTTGAATAAATATCATGTTTACCCGCCCATGTAAAATAGAAATATGTTAACATTAACAGAGTTTTATAAATCATTTTTGGTTCGTTTCAAACAGTAGCGAGTGTCTGACGTCGAACACACATCGGCTCTGATTATCACGATAATCCATACTACATATCCATTTATTTCAAGTAATGTAGATAAACACGTAATCTGACATCGGAAATTATGATCATACTGATAGTGTATCAGAGTAAGAAGTATGGTCTGTAAATGATAATGTCTATTAGCAAGTACATCTAAAGAAATTATTACAAAAAATAAAATTATTGATTATTATTGAGGATATTCATATTTCAATATTATATGTCATTCGTCACAATACAGATGATTGTAACGACACCACATCAGTTAGAATCCATTAAGCCATTTTACTTACGAAACATGCCAAAAAATATACAGACATATGCTATAAACATTACCCTCCTTCGCCGCTGCCAGATAAAATGTATCTCCCATTTAATGTATAAAAAAACATCTCAAAATATATTCAATTATTATTCTTGCAGTATGAGAAAAATATATGAATAATGTAATTTTGTCAATAAACAAGTTGGAGTATTTATTCTTCGTGTTCCAATTGTTTTTATATCATGAACAGACTTGGAAATTATAGCTATATCTTCACCCGAGCGGTACTTTTCAGCCACTCAGATAATTTTGTAGACAATAGTAAGATATTGTTTTAAGTGAAAACTTTTTTAGCTCCGTTATGATTTGAGACTCGATGAAATACAAAGCAACATTAAAAAGAGACAGATACATACATACATACATACATAGATCTAAAAGATTTAACGTGTGGGAGAATGAGATAGAATACATTATACAGTGTTTCTTATGTTTGTAAATTAAATACAGTTTTTACAGTCTGTCTGTCTGTCCCTGTGTTCGCGTATCACTCTGAAAGTACTGAACCAATTTTGACGACACTTGACACAGTAATATCTAGTATTATAAAGTTACATCTAGGATACTTTTTGTCCCATAAAACGCAAGGGATTCTCCAGGATAACGGACTAAAGTAAAAAAATCGTAATTAATGAAATTATTGACGGATTTTGGTAAATCTTTTTTGTGCTTATAACAGACAGATTAGCTAAACATTTGAGCTATATTTCTTATTTTTATCGTTTTGAGTTCAGGGAATCCCTGGTACCACAGATCCGATTTTGAAATTTTTTTCATTGTTACAAATATATATTATTATCCCTCAGTGTTATAGACAATGTTTATTTTGGCAAATATATATTTTCAATAGTTAATCACAAGGAATGTAATTGAAATCGGTATTCATTCCATTATCGCCAATATATGTATGTTAGTTTTTATCTTAATTGGACCCGGTGGGTCATGCTGTGAACAGGTCAAGGCTTATTTTAAAAGATTTCTCACATACCAACTGGGCATATGTTTGAGTGAGTCCCTGAATAGTTTGGATTCACGCTTGGAAGTGCTAGATGTCGCTGCAATCGGTTTTAGGTTTTTTAAGATTATATGCGTTTAAAACTACAATTGAAACCGGTAATAACCGATTTGGCGCAGACGAAGTAGCACGGGTCAGCAATTTTTTTTTATATCATAGGAGGCTAACGAACAGGCGGGTCACCTAACGTTAAGTGATCACCGCCGTCCATAGACACTAGCAGCACCTGGAAAGTCGCAAGTGTGTTACCAGCCTGTGTTTGGGGGAAGGGGGAATGAGGGAGGGAAGAGGACAGGGGCAAAGTAGCGTCCTCTATAATATTTATTATATTTATCATTATGCGTTTTGGTTAATGTCATTTTTTTTAAATGTGAAACGTCTATAGCGGTGGAATGGACCGATTGTTGGAGTAGTGACGCGTCGCCATTGTATACGTCGCCACAGTATATGATTTTGATTTGTTGTAATTAATATATTTTTTTATGAAATTAAGATACATAAATTTTTTCTTGAAAAAATCTTAATATTTAATTTTTTCCATTTTTATTTATTTTCGTAAACAATTTTTTATGCATATTATCTATACAAAATAACATTGTTGTTTCACATCTGCCAGACGTCTCAAGACTGCAAATTTTTTATTGTTATTAATTTTTATTTAAACTATTATCTATTTAAAAAATTACAGGCGTTTATCAAGTTTGCTAAATGTTTAAAGCAACTTATTTATTTAATTAGGATAAATAATATGAAGCCATTTAATTAAGTTCATAAGTGCTTCATTAGTGACCCCGTGTGTCATTGAGTACCAATCTCGCAGATCCCCGGAGTCCCGCAATAATTTAACGCGTAATCACTGAAGCTCGAACTTGGATGGAGTGAAGGAGCGCTGCCATATATATTAACGATAAGATATTGGCCGTGAAGTCTTTATAGCCTTCACTGAGATTGCTTAAATGGCGCGAACTCTGAACGTGCCACTTTATTCTATTATAGCGTGGTGGTTAGTCTTATACTTGTACTATTTTTAATAAATAGTCTGTGATTAAAATACACAGAATATTAGACTAAATATCACTCGCCGTCAACTTTAGAAAAAAAACAGGTATCTAGCTATGTATAGCTAGATAGCTATAATCTATGGTGAGAATATAAAAAAAATTGAGCCGTCACGGGACGCTTGGCAGATGTGAAACATCGAAATTGTTTTGTGTAAGTTATATACCTAAAACAACAAATTACGACAGGAATCAGCTATGGCATAATGAATAGATAAAGCGTTACAAATCTCTTCCATTAAATAATGACCGTTTATTTATTTTATTATTATAAATTTTATTTATAAATACAAATATTCAACTAGGCCCAGGCGCGGTGTATTTGGCGGCATTTATCAAAGGGCGCTAGGTCATCAACGCGTGCCGCGTAACACTAGTATAACTCGTGGCCGACAAAACAATTTGAATCTTATGTTTATAGAGATAGAGTTGCAAATGTTTTTGTGTATTTCGTTAATAGTGCAAAGTTCGTGTTTTGCGTCGCCATGTCGCGCCACGCCAACAATCAGGTTTACCCGCGCTTATAGATGTTTCACATCTAAAATATTTTTAGTACCCAGTCAAAAAGCACATTAAATATGTACTACGAATAATAGTTTAAACTAGATATTGCCCGCAGTTCCGCACGCTTTTTTGTATTAAAGGAATGTAAAATTGTGAGAACATGTACAATTATATAAATGCTCTTTCAAAAACAATTGTAAGTATAACATACACGCCACCAACAGATGTACATTAGATATGTAAAATTACTAACAGAGTGCCGAATGAGATATATCATCAGCAATATATATGGAACTTTAATCGACTGTATAAGCCACTCAGTGCTTACTCATACTTTATAAGAAAATACATTCTCTGATAATACGTCCCATATTGTGAATATAACTTTGGTTTTTGTGACCATACAAAAATAATCGCTTGACAGTTCCGCAAGAAGCTGTATTATGGAACTCTTAAGATAATACGTTTATGATCTAATATCTTATTAGAAAGACTTCTTCTATCTTCAAAATTACTATTAGTTTTTTTTTTAATCGTAGCACGGCAAAGTGACTTTACTGTGCCTGATGGTGAGCACAGTATAATCTAAAAACAATGGCGACCACCGAGAGACACACTATCCCTCACCGGTCGCCGCTGTCATGCCGGCTTGCATAAATGTCACTTCACGTTAGGCTTGTAGGACCCCATATTATAGGAAGGAGGGAACACACTGGCCGGGAGATTGTTCCACAGCTTCACGGTACGGCAGAGATGAGAAGCTGCGAACTTTTTAGTTCGTGCCCAGATAGTATTTACCGTAAAACTATGGCTCCGGAGCCAAGCGCGCGTGGTTCGGGTATGAAAAGGAGAGGAAGGTATTAAATTGAATAGCTCTTCAGAACACTCGCCATGATACAGACGGTAGAACACGCTCAGTGAGGCAATGTCTCTGCGCAACTGAAGCGGCTCTATAAATTGTGTAATGTCTGAATCATTAACAATGCGGACAGCCCGTCTCTGCAACCTGTCCAGGGTATCTAGTAGGTATTTGGCGGAACCGTCCCAGAGGTGCGAACAATACTTCACGCAAGGCCGAACTTGTGCCTTATAAAGGAGGTATAGCTGATCTGGCGTGAAAAACCGTCGCACCCTGTTCAGGATTCCGAGTCTCCGAGATGCAGTGGAGATGACGCTCCCGATGCAATCCCTGAGATTGAGGTCGCTGCGAATATCTATACCTAAGATATTGAGGCTGTCTCGCATGTCTTGGCTGTATTATGTAGAATTATAAACAGTATGTTGATAATTTTTTTTTTAATTAAACCTAAACAGTGAATTGAAGTCTTCAAATTGTGCATTACTTTATGTCAAAATACAAAACTCAAACTCTATCAGTAAGCAGCTTTTAATATTTTACAATTAAAATTGTGCTTATTGAACTCGATGCATTATTCTTATACGTTGTTATAGTTACTGAGTTATGTAGACGTTAGCGCAGTAAATTAAAAAAAAATGGCCGCCAAACTGACCAAAAAGATATTATAATTCAAATTACATACATTTAAACGGTGGTAGAGCTACGCTGAAGCTATTAATGGTTTCAACATGAATGGGTCGGCTCGACCGGGGTAGTACAACTCTTTCACAGAAAACCTTGCATTATTGCGTTTCGTTCGGTCTGTGTGAGCGCCGGAAGCCCACCTCCCGTCTCCTTCCCCCTTCCCTTACTCCCCTTCTCCCGCAAGACAAGTTGGTAACGCACTTGCGACTCCCCTGGTGTTGCAATTGTCTATGGACGGTGGTGATCACTTAATATCAGGTGACCCACCTGTCCGTTTGCCTCCGATGATATAAAAAAATAAATATAAGTGTATCTACAAATATATATATATTTAAATTATATTTATACTTGGAGTTATCTACAAGATACGTCTCACGCATATGTTTACAGTGAACAACGTATTCGTGCTAAATTTTAAGCGGACGAAGTTTCGCGTAACAGTTACTTTAAGTAGTCCGGTGAAGCTGTTAAGACCTTGATAGGTCAATAGCGTAGTCAGTTCGAAAAAAAAAAGTTACTTTAAAATAAAATATAAATAACTTCCGTGAAAATCGGTCTTACCGTTTTGGAGATAGCACTACAGACGAAACCTTGGGTAACATCTAGTTTAGAATAAAATAACCTATGCCACTTAAATTATCTATAATGTCAGCTATCTACCAGTAAAATTTCCGTCCAAATCGGTCCAGTCGTTTTGGAGATTAGCTGGAACAAACAAGCAGATAAAAATTTAAAGATTACATTTTTGTTATCTGTAGTATGTATACTTTCACATCCAATCAGTAAAAAGTTTTTATTTTGATATTACATATAGACACTTCATTATAGGTATTGAGAACATACACGATTTATACAAAGTAATATTCATATTGTTTATACTATAATATTGGAACGAAGTTCGAGGTTTCGGCTTCCGATAGGAGAACAATAAAAACGAACCACTGAATAAAAGTTACAAAAAACGAGACAGCGCCATCTATCCATTTTTGGCGTAAACAATACCAAACAAATGTATAACCTCAATACTAGGCGAGTGGATATTTCATTAAAATTTATTTGTGTTTTTATTTAACTTATAATTCACTTAAATGACACTTTATCCTTGCGTGACAAAAATATACAAATATAAATAATCTAAATATCAAATTCGGAATTGGAGAAAAAGCGTGAGGAATTTCGTTCATAACGGTGGTTTCTACCTCACACTATATTTTATTCTAAAGAAACTGTTTATTAAATAACTTCATGGTGCACGAGGATTACATCAAACCGCGCTAGTTCCATTTCAATTTGAAATTCACTCTTCAACTATTTCTCATAACGCGTAAGAAGAATTTGGAATCTTCGAGATTCGTCGACACGTATTGAGAAAAGTGTACATTATTTTTTTTGTTTTATGAATGTAATCGAATCAGCAGCACTGAATAATGATAAGATGGAATGGAATAGACGCGGTGTAGTAAAGTAATCAAGAAAAACTTAACATACAATCCGAGTTTTTGACGGGATCTTGGAATCTCATGTACCAGATTTTGTGTTATATCTATATTTTGTAATATTGGTGGTGTTTTACGGAAAATAATTTGGTTAAGTGAAATGGATGAGAAAGCACGGAGTATGGATACTGACTTGCCACAAAAATTCCCTCGAAAGTTCTAACAAGACGGCCACCATCTTGTTAGTTCATTAATATGATCGCAAGAAACTTGTAATATCAACACCTACTAATGCAGTAATTTGAAGAACAAGTTTAGTAGATTATACTGATATATTTATGTAAAAATAAAAATGTATGTAAACGTATTTCAGACCTTAAGAATAATGATGAATGTCGGTGATTAGGAAATGAAATCATTATTACGCGGTTTACTTAGTTTCGTCAAACAATGATGGTTCAAGCTACGATGGACTTACGATCGAATCCTTACAGTGAACCTGAGCTTACTTTGGTGGACAACATTGTGCAGAACCATAGTAGGTAAGGTAGGTGCGCCTTTTGTAACATAGCCTACCTCACTCATTATAAGGCACGGTTTGTGAGATCTAGTCTTAAGAGGTTAGCGTCTTAGGCCACATTATATAATATAAATTAGGTTTTATGAAAACGTTAAAATCTATAAATAATAAAGAAAAATCTCTGCCTAAACAAGAATTACGTACGCGAGATATATGATACGGCGGTCGTGCATGTGTTGGGGGAACTTAATTTGCCGGTCCATTACCGACTGGCGTGAGTTACGCTGGGCGTCGATCGATTGCGATACATTTACGCCTGTTTGTACTCTTATTAGGCTATCCGTGCACAGCGCGACTGTTGAATGCATTTATTGTTGGGCAACAATTTTTTTTTTCTATGTTATTTTTGAACTGAAAACTTCTTTAACCGCGACGAGTGATTTTTGGTAGGAGAATAACCTATGGGTTCGCATCACTGATTACCTCGATATGCTAGAGAAGTGTTACCGACATCCTCGTGACGTATTGCGCTTATTTCAGACTAGCGACGTGTAGTATAGTGCCCTGTATACATGTAGTGCTGATATTTTGTATTTTGTGCAGCATATGTTTGATTAATTAATAAATTGTATAATACACATGATAATTGCTCCGATCGCCAATACATGTGAAAACCAAACTAGTGTTAATCATTTCAATTTACAAATTATTAAATTTCAAAGAGAACACATTTATTTCATTATTTTGAGTTTTCACCTCGAGTTTTTTTGAATAGTTGACGTGTATACAGCTTATGTTTATGTTAGCTTACTGTTGGCGACGCACACGATGAGTAGCTTACCCATAGTTTTATACTTAGATTTATTGATATTTTATAGAGAGCATAGATATAGATTTATCGACATTTAGTATAGACTTTGTTAGATTTAATTCATGCGAGTATAAATAGAGATATACATTGAATATAGAATTGTAGGTATGTTATGTGTGTATTGAGTTATTGAATATTGAATTATAGATGTACTATTTATAGTAATAGGGAGTGAATTATGGATATAGAGAAAGATTTGTAGAATTATTGAATATAAATTGCAGTATGTATTGATTTATAGAATGATGTGTGTATCGATTTATACAATATGTGAATTATAGGTAGAATCGTATATATTAATAGATAAATAGGGACTTATGCATGCATAGAATTACTGAATTATGGATTATATAGAATTGTGTGTTAGTATAGGGTGACTTATAGATTACATTCGCATTAAGTAGGGAATTACATGATAGAATAGATTAAAATTATACCGTATGGAACATATAACGTGTGTGTATGGAAACATTTATAGAGAGAACATAATAGCATTAAACACGTTATATACTATTGAATATTACGTTACGAGAATTATACGATCATATAGAACGGCAAATATGGACGATTGTATAATTTAATATAGACAAACGTAACGGTTACTCGTAACGGACGTCTTTTATCTCAGGATTTTAGTAATTTCAACGGTTTTTAAGAGATTTAATAATTATATGGACAAGGACAAATTTTATGCCGGCTGCCCTTTGTAATACTATTTCCTAGAGACTAGGTGGTGGATTTTGCCTTTGAATAAAGCAATATACTTGAATAGAGTCCGTTGATAATATTTGTTAAGACGTTACGGTATCCGAACGAGCCCAATAAAGCAATATATTTTATTTTAGGGTAATTGTACAAACAATTGTCGAAAGATGTAACTCCAACGGGATTTTATGGCTTTTACAGTAAAGAACCTACAGGTTCTCACGCAACGGCGTTGTAAACAGAAATTTCTAATTTTATTATGTATCGTTGTGAAATAAAATATGAATGAAATTAATATTATAACAAGGAATATATATGTATTACTGGCGAACATAACGTAACGATATGTAATATATAGAGTAAATGTGAATGTGAATTCACTTACCATCAGGTGACTCGCATGTTCGTTTACCACCACGGGTATAAAAAAATCTCATGCCAAGAATATCGCTCAAAGCACCTAAAGAAGTATTCACTTAAAAAAATCTTATGTAATCGTAAATGCGTGATTGAACGATATAGAAAAGAAACCAATTAATTACATTTCATTATAATAAAGTAAATCGCTATTTTTAAATTACCTCATCTAGTAATCTATTTGTTTGTCTGTAATATTTCGCAACCCTCATACTGCAACCGTAGTTGCTCTATTATTCTATGTGTAAGCCAGCTTTTTTTTTTTTTCTCGAACTGACTACGCTATTGACCCTGCAGGGTCTTCACAGCTTCACCGGACTACTAAGGCGAGCGCTTAAGGCACTCAGCCGATTTGGTTTTTTAGGTAACATACACAAGGGCGCACGCGCACCTCGGCTTGGGCTGTTAACTGGAAAAAGTCGCGTCTGACCTAGCTAACTATTCTAAGCTATTCATACATATATACATTTGTGAACCATACAATCGAAATTGCATGATTCACAAATGAATACATGTATATCGGAATTTGCGTAATTTGATACAGTTCTTACTATCGTTTAAAGAAAAGTCGACGTAGGTTAATGAAGTCTGAAGAACGACGATGAAGTCTTATACAATTTTATATTATCACTAACTGAGCCCGCGACTCCGTCCGCGTGAAACCTAATGTAAAAAAACGGTGACTAATAAAATAATTTGTCTACTTCTACTACAATTATACTTATCCACTTTTCTCTCGCACTTAAGTCGCGAGTTATTAAAATTACAATAACTTTTGATAGAATGGACCTATTTTAATTAAATAAGACTAAACGTTACTCGGGGATATGCTTTATTATTTTCTTGGTGAGGTTTTATAGTGAACGTAGTAGTTTAGCAGTGATGTGTGTTCAAACAAACAAACAGACATTTCCATAAATGATAGGAACGTATTTTATTACATATTCCAAGACGCCTGCAACAATCTTTTTCGTTCTAAAAAGTACAGACACGTTAGATCTATGTTCTTATTATATGTATAGATTTGAATATCAAAAAACATTTAACTTCAGGCTACACTCGCTTCATTAATTTACGTCAGCACAATTTTAATTCAGGTATAATTAATTTCTCGCTAATAATGAATGACACGCGTGTTAACTGTCCAGTTTAAAGGGTCCGTTCGGTGGTATTCATATGAGAGTATAGTAGTGGTGTATATGTGTCGTAAAGCTATTGTCGGGCCGTCGACGACGTCTGGCACAATAACGACGACAATGCGAACCGATTATATTCAGCTCAATTATTGTAATGAAGTGCGAGCGTTGCATCGCCCACGCGACCCGCCAGGGTTCTAGCTCTGTCGCCGCAAATCGATCTATTCATAATTACGTCTACAACAACCATTGAGCAAAATATATAGAACAGTTATTATAAACTTTGTGGTAAAATAACGAAGCGCTCATCGATTGTGCGAGGCGATTTATTTTTTTAATGTGGACTTTTTTCACGAATGTGGACACATTCGTGAAAAAAGTCAAAAAAAGTCAAAGTTAAAGTCCACATTAAAATTTTTTTTAATGTGGACTTTTTTCACGAATGTGGACACATTCGTGAAAAAAGCGAGATGCTCACCAGAATACATTTCTTTCCTAATTTTTTTTTAATTGTAGCATGGCAATGTGACTGCACTGTGTCTGATGGTAAGCACAGTACAATCCAAATACAATGGCGACCACCGAGTGACACAGCATCCATCGCCGGTCACCGCTGTTATGCCGGCCTGCGAAAGGCTGGATATGC
>MU158873.1:593138-608695 GCA_015888305.1 Antheraea pernyi | reverse complement strand
TATGAGCCACCTCCGAATGACTCACAACTATAGCGATGGCTTGATGAGATCGAAGTTGAAGTTGAAGAATGTTCAGGTTTTCTTGCAATAAAAGACTTGTTGCTAGTAGAGCAGCGAAGGATGTGCTCGCGTTGCCGACTCGTACAAAACAGGATAACTATATTTTTTTTTCTCGAACTGTCTATGCTATTGACCTGGCAAGGTCTTAACAGCTTCACCGGACTACTGAGGCGAGCGCTTAAGGCACTCAGCCGATTTTTGTTTTGGCAACCAGCTCAAGGGTGCACGGCACACCTCGGCTTGGCTGTTGCCTGTTCATGCAATTCGCGACCTATCAAAGCTAACCTAAGTTAAAGCTAAACTATTCATACCAATAAGAGTTGCTGAAACATATATGTGTACCAAGCATACATATCTCAACAACTCCTATGTGTATTTTGTATCGGAAAAGATTCTAAACTATTACAGTTCGATACGGGGAAAGAAAAGAAAAACCCATCCACTTTATGTGTAAGTGTGTGAGCGTGCACGTGTGTGGAGGTGATGTGTGTATTGTTGTTGCAGTGATGTATGGGTGTGTCACTGTATCGCGCGAGCAGCGCACTCAAGGGCTCCCTACCGAGGGAACGAACCTAGGCTTGAGCCGCTGCCGAGGGGGGCCTACTCTGGTGTGCGGGAGCGAAATTTACCCCCAGACCACGGCGGCGTGATCTGTGGTTACGCGGGCGTGGGCGTGAACACGCTCTGTTTTGAGAGACAGGCTGGTACTGATCGTTCGCTGCCGTTATATCGTCGGGAGGATCGGTAAAAATATGGCGCGGACGTCTTTTGTGACGCGATACGTTCGGTACGATTCTGTAGTTTGCGGCGGATACCACTAACGGGCTAGAGTGATTCTCGGCTCTATCAAAATAACTGTCGGTGAGTGACTTTACATACGCCCAGATAGAAGGTATCTCCAAGTCCCTGTGGAGATCCTTATTCCGGACGTATCGCGGAGCCCCGGTGGCTTTACGTAGAAAACGGTTCTGGATACGTTGAAGTGACAGAAAGTTAGCTTGAGACATATGTGCGAAAACGGGTGCACTATATGTCAAAATCGGGCGAATACAAGTTTTATAATGGTACACATATATGTTTCAACAACTCTTATTTGTATGAATAGTTTAGCTTTAACTTAGGTTAGCTTTGATAGGTCGCGAATTGCATGAACAGGCAACAGCCAAGCCGAGGTGTGCCGTGCACCCTTGAGCTGGTTGCCAAAACAAAAATCGGCTGAGTGCCTTAAGCGCTCGCCTTAGTAGTCCGGTGAAGCTGTTAAGACCTTGCCAGGTCAATAGCATAGTCAGTTCGAGAAAAAAAATAAAAAAATACTAGATCGTAGTTTGATTGCACAAGGCATCGTAGTAACATAGAATAGTTCAATTGCATAACTCATTGAGTAACTTCGAGTAGTCTGATTGCACAAGGCATCATAGAAACATAGAGTAGTTTGAGTGCATATAGAGTGACAGTAATATCGAATAGTTCAATTGTACATCTCATTGAGATAACATAGCGTATTTCGATTGCACAAGGTGGCAAAGTAACATAGAGTAGTCTGATTCAAGAAGGCATCAAAGTAACGAGTAGTCTGCTTGTATTGAATATTAATATTGAATAATAACATCGAGAAGTCTTCATCGTGAGTAGTAGTGCTCTGTTGGCTCGGGGACGCGGTCATTATACGAGACGATGAAGGTGGTGGTTTTGAAGCGGAGGTCGGGGTGGTCACAAGAAAACACCGTGGTTCTCGTATAATGACCGCGTCCCCGAGCCAACAGAGCACTACTACTCACGATGAACTACCGGCGCTCTCGCTACCACCTTCGAGAGTTCTACGCCCGCCCACCGCCGGGGAACGTCGCCTCGCCTCACGTCTCACCTCATTTCCACCTCACCCCGCCTAACAGCGGGCCGGTGACGTACGAGGGCGAGAGGTGTCGCCATATTGACAGGCGGCGTCCCCAATACTTACTATACCTAGTCTTGTCATAAATATTGAAAGAAAAAAAAATCTATTGCAAATAAAATTTATTACTTTTACAGTGTGTTAGTTCACTACATAAATATAAAACAATTTAAAACATACAAATCTTATTCGTAGTGGTTTCCATTAACTGCAATTCAGTCTTTTAAACGTAGAGGCCAGTTATCAATAGAAGCACGCACTCTTTCCATGGGAATTTTTTCACTGCCAATTGTACGGATTGTTTTAGTGACTCCAAATTATCATGGCATTTAGAGCAAGCCGTACTCTCTAAAACTGACCATAAATCATAAGATCGGGACTAGACGACGGCCAGTCTTCAGCTCTGATGAAGTCCGAAACATTTCCAACCAAGACTGCGTAAACCGAGCTTTACGACCCGGTGCTGAGATTTGCTGGAAGTACCATTCTTGGTTATTGAACATGGGGTCGTTAAGGGGCTTAACTACCTTCTCAAGAATGATATCTTGATACACTTGTGCCGATGTTTTGATACCTTTCTCACAAAAGTAGTAAGATGGTAGAGCCACGCTGTAACTATTACTAGTTTCAGCACGAATGGGTTGGCTCGCCCAGGGTACTACCACCCTCTCACAGAACACCGACGTGAAGTAATAGTGCACGCATTGTTGCGTTTCGTTCGGTCAGTGAGAACACCGGAGGCCCACCTCCTTTCCCCCTTTTCATTCCCTTTTCTCCTTTCTTACCCCTCCTCCATACACAGGCTTTCAACGCACTTGCGACTCCCCTGATGTTGCTAGTGTCTATAGACGATGGTGATCACTTAACGCCATGTGACCACCTGTTCGTTTGACTCCTATTGACATTTAAAAAAAAAGTATGGTTCAGCCACTCCTTCATAGCTAATACCCCACCAAACCATCACTGAAGTCTGATAGTACCCACGTTGCACTCTTACAACTAATTGAGAAGCTTCCTTAGAGCTTTGGGCATAAATACGGTCATTTGGTTTGTTAAAATGTTGCTCAGTTGTAAAAAAATTCTCATCCGTAAACAAATTTTTTCTTTGACCACCCTTTGCGTACCGCTTCAGTAGTTGTTTCGATTTTACCACCCTATTCTTTTTTAAATTATGAGTTTAAAAAATTACCAGAACGTCTCTTATAGGCAGCAAGGCCTAAGTCATCTTTTAAAATACGCGGCATGGTTCTAGGTGCTGTCTTCATCTCCCGAGATAAAATCTTTTGCTTTCAGACAAGATTTCTTCGTCCCTAACTGCTTTGATCACAAACATTTTACTAATACGGAGCGTATGAAGGGTTTTAAATATTGCATTTGGCTCCATGCCTACTTTGTGTAATGCAATCACAGCGATTTGGTTCTCTTTAACACCCCACTCCATTTTAATGTCGCAAAATATTGTACAATGTATTGGCGCCAAAATGAGAAAACTCAATGAATAATCATATAAAAATGACAGAATACAAATTCAAATTTAATATTTTGTTTATTTTTAATTGTAAGAGTATTTATGGTCAGACTAAGTATATTAATAAAGATAACGCGCTAAGCCTGAGAAAAAAAATCAGCTAAGTATAATTCGTAATCACGATCGAGGCTTCTGCCATCACACGTTATACTTATGTTATTTTTATAATGGTAATTATCGAGAAATCTTAAATCTGTCGCCAGCCGTCATTGTCATATCACATTGCAAGTCTTTCGCATCCTAAATTATATACTGAATGCTTCCATAACGCGACAACTGAAAGAGTCAACGTTCTGGGCTTACCATCGTTCAAATTCAGATGGTTTGGAAAACATTTTTCATATAGTGGTAGAGCTTTTTCAACTCCGCCTGACTAGCTGAGCCATCATCGCTTTGAGTTCTGTAATAGCAATCATTTGAATATTTAAATTACAGGCATTTTAATATTTCACTGGACAAATTTGTAATTACTCTAAGCTTAACACAAAATCAAAGCCATATCTGTTCGATTTATTGACTTCAGGTATAGTGGAATTATTGCGATGTTTGTAGATGTAGAATTTCCATAAGCCAATATATTTTCGAAAAACAGGTTAATGTCCGTAGTTCTCTATTTTACCTGGATAAGAAGAATATGAGTAATAAAAATGTTCATTAAATTAAAAAGTATAATATGTTTCTAAAAGACTTTAAAGGATTTCAAAATAGACAAAGCGTCAACTCCAGCAATGTAGTAATAATATTTGGGATCAACGCTAAAACAAAAGAAAATCTCAGAATATTTTCCGTATATTGTGTTTTTGTGTTGCCGAACACGGCGCATTACATCGCCACATTTGGCTTTACTCCAAATGATTATTTTTTTCACTTTTGTAGAAATTCTTTTGCTTCTGTAAAACCGACACACATTAGCGAAATGCATTTTGTTGAAAGTTCATAATTAAAGCGCCAACATTTTTGTGCGATGCAAAATTCCTTTCTTGCGTCGTATGAAAAGCAATTAAATTATTTGGTTTACTCTTCTGATTTTGTAATTATGCTTTATTTTAAGCTCTAATTTGGATAAACATTACCAAGACTGCCATGAGAAACGTTTATGCTTTTGGGTTAATTAATTGGTAGTATATGAAAAGTATTCTGTTAATGATTTCAACCTATATATACATTTTCAAGCTTTTATATAGACTAAGGAGTAATAACAAAATGTAACCGAAGTAATTTAAACTTAGTTAAAAGTTTGTAGAACGACAAAATGGACATTTAAAAAATAATTTTTACACAAGAATTTTCTCAACAACCATGTCATGAGCAAGGGCTGGTTTTAAATAATCTCATAATTTTCTGTGATTTTAACAAGCCTTAACAATTGACAGTATGTTTGTACCAGAAGATACGTTACCATCGAGGGATAAACCGTTAGTAGTCGGCTAAAACCACAGAGACATCTCTTTATTACCTATGCGTGTAATAGAAACTAATTATATTTAAAGAAATGTGTACGAAAATTTTTACATAGAAAAAAACGGGATCATCCTGTACATATCCAGCTTTTCGCAGGCCGTCATGACAGCGGCGACCGGCGATGGATATTGTGTCACTCGGTGGCCGCCATTGTTTTTGAATTGTACTGTACTTACCATCAGGCATACTGCAGTGATTTAGCCGTGCTACAATAAAAAAAAAAAGTTGAATTGGAAATTCTCTAAATAATGTTTCAATATTTTGTGCTTTCGTAAGTACTTGAAATAAAAAAAAACAATCCAACGACAACGTTCATATTCACACAACAATGAGTACACCGTTACAGTACAGTTTACTTGTACATCGTTTATTATATTAGATCGTTTCACTATAATGTTTATATATTTTCCTCCCTTTTACAATTTAAAAAGAATATATTTTTTAATTTTGCATCCAATAAATCTGCTTGTAAGCTTTTTAACGTATTATATATTAAACATCGAAATTAATAATTGTTAATTCATTGTTATAATTATACCATTAGACTGATAACAAGGCTTCCTGACACTGGTCTTTAAAACACAGTTTTTATTTCGATAGATTATTACAATCGCCATGTATACAGGTAGCCTAAACATAAAGCAAAGAGGTTAATGCCTGGAACAGTGGAGTTGTCGCCCGCGAGAAAGGTATTCGACGCGCCGTATTGGGATTTGTGTTCATACCTACAACGTTAATACGACCTATCATAAATCCCGGTACTAATGAAAGTGCAGGCTATTAGTCTGCTTACCCATTTGGGAAATGTGTTTGCCTGTTAGCTGCTAAATTGGATCCACTTATTACCAACTTTGCTAACTTACACACCTTATAACAACTGTATTAGATGGGAGGGACTTTAGAGAAATTTGAAACGAGTATCGACGATCGCGAATTCAAAACTTAGTATAAAAGAAATCATCTCTTAAAGCACTCTCATATTGAAGATTCCTCACTAACTACTTAATCCGAAAGCAATGGCAACTATATGTATAGGGCCACTTACATTACGATTGTTTTTCTTAATTTTTGCCAATGAGTCTTCTAGTATATTATTACTTCTATTGTTAAGTAAGTAATGGTATAACAAGTTTCTTGCGATAATCTCATTGTTCTAACAAGAAAGTGACCCCCTTCTTAGAATTTTCCATGGAGTTTTTGTGGCAAGCCAGAGTTCATGCTCCGTGGTATTATTTCCCATCCACTTCACCTATGTACAATAAACAAACTATATTAAGCAAAATGCCACCAACGTTACAAAACATAGAGTCAAATAACACAAGATTATAAATAAAGTATAAAAGCCACTGCATGATAGACTGATGAAACTGACTGATAGAATGGTGGTAGAGCCACGTTGAAACTATTACTGGTTTCAGCATGAATGGGTCGGCTTGTCCGGGGTACTACCACCCTCTCATAGAAAACCGACGTGAAGTAACAGTGCTTGCATTGTTGCGTTTCGTTCGGTTAGTGAGAGCGCCGGAGGCCCACCTCCCCTCCCCTCTCCCCTCTCCTCTCCCTCTCCCTTCCCTAACCCTTCCCCTCAAAGGGTGGCAACGCACTTGCAACCCCTTGCGTGTAGTTAGTGTCCATGGACGGTGGTGATCACTTAACATCAAGTGACCCACCTGTTCGTTTACCATCTATGACATAAAACAAAAAAATTAAAATAAATAAATACATGATCCGTCAGAATAACCTCATTTGAAAATGGAATACTTTGGCTCCAAAATACATTTTGTCGCCATTTTATAAATTACGTGTCTATGTTACCATGGATTTAACTATAAATTTTTTTTGTAGTAAAATTTACTACGATTTTAAGTATAGCTTAACGCTTCAGTAGTCTTAGTCGTCTTTAAACTACTTTAGCAATGAAGTTTATTACAAAATTATTATTTATAGCTGGTTTGCAGAATTCCAACGTGGTCGTGTTAATCTCAGTGACGAATTTCGTGATCGTCGCTGTCTACCGCTGTGAACAACGAAAACATCGAGGCTGTACGCTATGTAATCGAACTAGACAAGCACGCGATCAACCATGAGATTCGAGCATCTTTAGACATCAGTATGAGTCAAACAGAATAAATGCTACAAAAATATTTAGATGTGAAAAAATATGTTTGACTGAGGTTTCAAACACGAATCGGGTCCCTTGATGCGCAATGCCATTGTTACTAGATTTAACGAACGGATATCAAGTTTGACGTGGGATGTAGTGTTAGGTAAAAAAATATCGATTTACCGTTACGATCCATTTTGAGTTTGATACGATCCAATCTACAGTTTGGGTCTTAACAGGTGAACCGAACCAACCGAATATGCAAGTGTGCGGTCTGCCGCTAACCGAATGATTGCTATTTTTTAAAATAAAATTGGACACGTGGTGACAGTTGCTGTGGAAGATCATACATTGAATAATGATTGGTACACGACCATCAGACAGACAAATGGAATTTTTGCAATGCAAAAACTAGTTCCCGTACATTCTTTTGCATACAGTGCGTTCATACATTCTTCATGTTTTTAACGATCAAGAATTATTTACGCGTTCAATGATATTTAATATCAAAAATGGCTCTTGAAAAGTGTAAAAAATATGTTTCCGAGGTCATCACGGAGGTAAGGCCTTTATTGAAGGTAAACGAGAATAGTTTGAGAAAGGATAAATTTGTTTTTGACAAGTCATAGTTTTTTTTTCTTATTAATTCCGGAAATCTATCATGCGATCTCCAAGTCTCTCGGCATCTACACTGACTGATTCCGAAATGTGACAAACCAAAAGACAGTCATTATGAGGAGTTTATTACCATGTGTATTGTTATTGTAACTCAGTCGGATATAGACCTCTACCATTCGGCTTGGTTATTGGGGATATACATATATGATCCAAATGCAATAAAGCGACCAATAGTGGGTATTACACTTGGTATATGGTTGTCATGATTCTGCCGGACGTCATGGCCATACCATCCAGTAGTAAAAATATGTAAATTATAAGTAAACTCGCGGACCCGACGGACGTTGTCCCGCCCTAATTATAACAAAATACCAAAACTTTCCTCATGAATTCTATCTACTGGTGGAAACCGCGTGAAAATCCGTTTAGTAGTTTTTGAGTTTATCGCGAACAGACAGACAGATAGACACATTAGGGGACTTTGTTTTATACTATGTAATGATTAAATCGTGGTGGTCTAGTGGTGTGACTGGTGGTATAACAAGCCGATGTCCACAGGTGCGAACTCCGGTATGTACCAAGGAATATTTCAGAGTTCACGTACACTGACTATTTTCAATTGGTAACGCTATCGGTTGACGATGAAGAGGCCCATGGTCCTGCAGTGGGTCTCTTATAATAGGTATAGATATATTAAAGCGAGTGGTACCATTGATTACTCTAGGTTATGAATCATGAGTGAGGCACACATTAGGCTTTCATATTTAAATAAATCTCTTGTTCCAAATGACGTATCTAGCAAAATACATAGAAGACATATATGTAGGATCTCTAAAATAGCTTACATTAGTGGCATCTGTTCCGACACTAATTGACATTTCCACGTGCGAGACACCGCATCTGATATTAACGCAAACACGAAACGTTTCAAGTGATTTGTTATAAATGTCTCCATTCACAGTTCTACAAAATGAATTGTCGATACTTAAAACTATTATAGAAAACTAATTAGCGACGACTGAGCGTTGCTTCGAGTTCTACTATTTTTTGTATGCAAACATGACGATACTATTGACCCTGCAGGGTCTTTACAGCTTCACCGGACTACTAAGGCGAGCGCTTAAGGCACTCAGCCGATTTGGTTTTTAGGTAACATACACAAGGGCGCATGCGCACCTCGGCTTGGGCTGTTACCTGGAAAAAGTCGCGTCTGACCTAGCTAACTATTCTAAGCTATTCATACATTTTTTTTTTTGTGAACCATACAGTCGAAATTGCATGATTCACAAATGAATACGTGTATATCGGAATGAAACGAACTAAAACTATTCGATTCAGTTCGTTGAGGGAAAAAAACAAAACCCTCCCACCATGTGTATGTATGTGCACGTGTGTGAGAGAGATGATCTCATATGTGTGTTCAAGTGATGTAGGTGAGTCACTGTATCGCGAAAATAATATCACGAGGGCTCCGCGCGGGGACGACCTAGGCTCGAAATATTACTGAGAACCGCGATGTGTGCGGGAACTAAAAAGGATCGATTACAAAAGCGCGGGCGCAACACGCATTTAATAAGATCGAATTTAAATTTACTTTACGGCGACGGCGCCGAAATCTAAAAATAGACATAACAAAAATTATTATTATTGAACGGTCGTTTTTAGGGGAAGATAGACGTAAATACGCGATTTACTCTATCTTATATGAGTTATTTATTTTTTAACAGCTGCGCGCGCGAGCCTTTGTAATGTAGCCGCGATGGCTGGAAACCTATGTATTGCAGTGACGGATCCTAGAAGAGGATTGCGGGCGGTTTCTTTGTATGCCGAGATCTCCGAGATCTCGTGGAAGATGAGTAGTTGACCTGGCTGGGACACGAGCTTAGGAGCCCACGGAGCCTGAGGGCCCGGTAGGGGCGGGGGGGGCGCGCTAGTCGCGGGTGCGGACGCTGCCACACATGCATAAGTCATTGACTCAACCAATAGGTATTTGTTTGAGAGAGTTTAGGGAATTGTTTAGTTTCAGAACCGGAAACGGCGGGAGTCGTTGTAGTCGGGTTCTATGTTTTTTTAAAGATTTTTCGAGTTTGGAAATACAATTAGAACCGATAGGTAACAGATTTCACGCAGATGATGTTGTGCGGGTCAGCTAGTATTCTATAAAAATATAGGACCCAATTTACAGAAAAATATATTTAGGGAGTTTTAGACTAGAAACTGAAACTGAAGAGGTGACGACTTAGTTAATAGTGTGTTCAGACACAGCGTCGATGGACGTAGGTTCGAATCCTTGTGGTAGGGTCGGAGCCTCCGATAAAGAAAATATCGTGATGAAACTGTAGCATGGTGATAAGGTTGTTTTCTGAATCCGCCGCCCACTAGCTATCACCCTTAAGATAAAAATCTGTCACCAAGCATCCGTTGGTGTGTTCCTGCAGCTGCACTCGGGAAGTAACTGGAACTGGGAACTGTAGGTTGAGCGTTTTTACGAGATTGTGGTTATATGCTAAAACCTATAAAGAATTTAAAAAAATAAATTGTTTACAATGATATGATGTGTTCGTTCGCCGCTAATCGACGCATCGTTTTACTAGTCACCTGAGAGTGTTATTATGAAGTTTTTTATGCTATGCAATTTACTATAACTTGTCGTTAAGTTGTCTTTGTCACTTGTCGTTGTGAAAGTAGGCTGTATTTAGTTGATACTAAGGTTTATATTGCAATTTAAAGCGGACGAAGTAAAAAATAGCGATACCTTTTAAAAGAAGAAAAATCGTCAACCATCAATATCGTCGAGTTCCCTCACTCTTCCAAGCCCGCTCCCTCGATCTATGCCAAGATCGAGGCAAGCAACAATTTTCCCATCCCACCCGATCGCGATCGCGATAGCGATGATAGCGACTCCGATTCTGGCTCCGATATGGAGCAAGACCTTCCAGCTCAGCAAGGTCCTCCTGCCGAGCAAGCCCCTCCTGAGGACGATGGCTTCACCACCGTCACGCACCGCAAACCGCGCAAGAAGCGCTCAAACTCCTCGTCCGATCCGGAAGGCCACTTGCCTTCCAAAAAGATCGTTAACGTCAAGCGGGCTTGGAAGAGTGAGGGAACTCGACGATATTGATGGTTGACGATTTTTCTTCTTTTAAAAGGTATCGCTATTTTTTACTTCGTCCGCTTTAAATTGCAATATAAACCTTAGTATCAACTAAATACAGCCTACTTTCACAACGACAAGTGACAAAGACAACTTAACGACAAGTTATAGTAAATTGCATAGCATAAAAAACTTCATAATAACACTCTCAGGTGACTAGTAAAACGATGCGTCGATTAGCGGCGAACGAACACATCATATCATTGTAAACAATTTATTTTTTTAAATTCTTTATAGGTTTTAGCATATAACCACAATCTCGTAAAAACGCTCAACCTACAGTTCCCAGTTCCAGTTACTTCCCGAGTGCAGCTGCAGGAACACACCAACGGATGCTTGGTGACAGATTTTTATCTTAAGGGTGATAGCTAGTGGGCGGCGGATTCAGAAAACAACCTTATCACCATGCTACAGTTTCATCACGATATTTTCTTTATCGGAGGCTCCGACCCTACCACAAGGATTCGAACCTACGTCCATCGACGCTGTGTCTGAACACACTATTAACTAAGTCGTCACCTCTTCAGTTTCAGTTTCTAGTCTAAAACTCCCTAAATATATTTTTCTGTAAATTGGGTCCTATATTTTTATAGAATACTAGCTGACCCGCACAACATCATCTGCGTGAAATCTGTTACCTATCGGTTCTAATTGTATTTCCAAACTCGAAAAATCTTTAAAAAAACATAGAACCCGACTACAACGACTCCCGCCGTTTCCGGTTCTGAAACTAAACAATTCCCTAAACTCTCTCAAACAAATACCTATTGGTTGAGTCAATGACTTATGCATGTGTGAAAGAAATTTCGATTAAGCAGACGTAGCGCCATTTACTATTCAGCAACATTCATTTTTCTTTTTCTCGAACCACGCTATTGACCTAGCAAGGTCTTAACAACTTCACCGGACTACCACTATTCAGCAACATCAATAACTTCGTTTTGTTTGTAATACAAACGACCGTTGAATCATTTGGATATTGTTCATACGAAATCACTAAAATCGCGAATAAAAAATTGGACAGAGGTATTAGGAACGTAAAAATTTGGTGTTATAGGTATTTATTAATGGCAAATAAAAAAAATACAAAAAAGAAAAATAGTCAAACATAGAAAAAAATGGTTAGGCAATAACCTAATCACCTAAAGGTATAAAATATACTTTACGACCTATTCTCATACCTCCCAAATATAAATTTGAAACTTCATAAAAATCGGTCCAGCCGTTTCGGAGGAGTTCGAACACTAACACCGTGACACGAAATTTTTATATATTTTAGATATGTAGATATAAATGAGTTATAGTTCGAATATAATGACAGTTATATTCTAGTCATCAAAACAAATAATACAGTTAGTTATACAAAGGAACTACCTTGATAAAGGACATACTGCGAAGAGGGTGATATTAAGTTTGTTCTACCTTTGTCCTTTATATGCGAATAAACTCTTTTATTGCAAACGGTATTCTGGGTAACGAACGTAACAACATTCTATGGGCAATTCCATTCTCGTTACCGTTTTTCTTTATTACTTAACCCTTATAAGGAAAATCGTAATGATAATGGTAGATTAATGATATATTTTGTTTTTCAGTCTGTTCAATATTACGTGATTACTTTAAGTGTTATAAGATTCAAGATTAACTTCATGTCAAAGAGAATAAGAAAATATGTAAATTTTGTTTTTGGATTTTATCTATACCGATAATGGTATTCAGCTGTATCACCTATATGGTCAGCTAATATTTTTTTTATACTGCTTCGGCAAAATGATTGCACAATACTCAATGGTAAGTACGGTACAGTCCGTAAATAATGCTGACGGTGTTAAATAGCAACAACAGTAGTATTCATCATGCCAACTTGGAATATATCAACCAATATTTTGACGATCAAATATCTGGAGCGACCAGTCATACTTGGAAAATTTTTATGGTATTTCATAGTAAGTATATTAAGGAACGCTATCATACCCCACGCTAAGGTATGCAAGTGTGGAGCAGTTACCATAAAGACTATAGATCAGGAAATACAGCAAACAAGAGCAAAGTAAGGATGATCAGTGCGAAATGCGAGGTATTCGGAATCGACGGTGGGAATAAATAAACGGTAATAAAAACATGAGGTATAGCTAGTAAATTGATTAAAAACACACTTGAGGAGTTTTTCAATTTCTTAAGTACTTAACTGAATATTGCCTCTGCACTTTCGCTTGACAATCACTGGCTGCTGCCACGTTTCAACGCCAGTAAAAGCGTCTGCTTTTTGCAAACTGTATAAAGTGTGTGTTAAATTTGAAAAATGCGAATTATTATTAACTGAGGCAGCGAACAAGATGATTAAACCCGTTGGCCGTTGACGGTTGAATTAGATGCTCTTGGCTCATGTTTTTTCCTTTTTACCGTTATCATCTGTTCACATCATAGAACAAGATAAGTAATGTAAAAGATTATTAATGAACGATTATTCGTGGGTTGTTGAGATAAAATGTTATTACAGGTTAAATCCAGTTTTTAAGGAATTCTTTAAAAAAGAATTTCTTCAAAATACTCAATATAGTACATATTATATTCTCTTTAGTATCCAAATATTATAGTGGGTGACCGACCCTTATAAGTTATAACAGTTGATACGCCTAATCGTTTTTAATAGGGCACAAGTTACGCCATTAATTTCACTATAACTCAATACTAGATTACACTTAAGAGTATGTAAGCGTTATGAAGTTACATGTTATAACATTACGTGAACGAAGAGATGATGATATGTTGTGCTATGCTATATATATGCTAGGTATGATGGATTTAGTAAAATACCAACATAATTTCAATACTAGAAACAACAACAAATTGGTCATTCCATGCTTCAGGCTCACTAAGTCCAAAAGCAGTTTTTTAAGTAATAGTGTTAGGTTTTATATCAAAGACCTAAAACACATTACCGATTTTCCGGACAGAAAGTTCAAGAACCATGTCAAGCAGGTTTTAATATCTATAGGCTATTATAGGGTGGATCCAATATGTTGTGAGCGATTGTGACGTTTGGAAATGACGCCCCTCTCTATGCATCTACTAATAACGGTTTAAGGGGTGTCGAATAACATCATAAGACTTGAGACACCCAAGCCAACATCACCTGCACGCGGTGCACCCTGCTGAATAACGAACGAGGCAATGGCGAAAGCGGGGTGGTATGGTTTTACAGCATGACTGGGTCGCAGCCACCATGTATATGGTCTTTTTGACCATCATCATCTTTTGCCCGTCATAGTGTTTCTCTTGAGCGGGTCGCGTTTCGAGATCAGCCTGTGTATATCCAGCTGTTCGCCGGCCGGCATGACAGCGGCGACCGGCAATGGATAGTCTGACACTCAGTGGTCGCCATTGTTTTTAGATTGTACTGTGCTCACCATCAGGCACAGTGCAGTCATGGTGCCGTGCAACAATAAAATAATAAATTCGCTGTCCACGGAGGTGACCTCTCAGGGGGGAGGGTTTTGGTAGTGTCCTTGGACATCCCTGGACCACATCGTCATTTAACAGTAGGTGAGATTATGGTAAAACGCTAAAATCTATATAATATACTATGTATCTATATATATCTAATACAAAGTCGGTTTAGTTACACTATTTATAACTCAAGAACGGCTGGACTAATTTTATTTGTTAGATTTGTCTATGCCACGAATATCAGAATAATCTATACTGCTTTATAATTTTCTTAGTGAGGTTTTATCATGAACGTTGTACTTTAGCAGTGATGTGTTCAAAAAAACAGACGGGCATTTCTACAAATGATTAAAATATATTTTATAACTTATTCCAAGACATCTGCAACATTTTTTTTCATGAAATTCGGAAAAGTACAGTCTCTTTTGATTTACATTCTTATTATATGTATGTGTAGGTATAGATTTGGATCAACTTTAATTAATTAAATTACTTCTGTGGTGTTTGGTATTGAGTTTATCGTTCTGAGATGTACGGACTTTATAAAGATAATAAAATCAGTGTTTTTTATATATATATATATATATATAGGTCACGAAGTAGATTTTTAATTTATAAAAAAATATTTAAATCGTTATGTGATCTGTATTGGTCATATTATCAACAACGATTATGCATTCTTATCAATATGTAATGATATAATAACTGAGCCACAGCAATGCGTGGCTGGGTAAAAATGTATGATAACTATGTATTAGCTCATACATTTTATAAAGAAAGGCATTTTTGATTATATCTCCAAGAATGGGATGACTTATTTCAATGAATTAGTTTTTGTTCGTGTATCCCCAGTCCGTTAGTGGTATCCGCCATAAAATACGAACCCGTACCAAATGCTGCGCGTTGTAAAAGACGTCCGCGACATATTTTTACCGACCCTCCCGATGAAATAACGGCAGTGAACGATCAGTACCAGCCTGTCTCTCCAAACAGAGCGTGCTCACGCTCAAGCCTAGGTCCGTTCCCTCGGCGTGGAGCCCTTGAGTACGCTGCTCGTGCGATACAGTGACACAAAATCTTACATCACTGCGATAACGTAACACATATCACCTCCACACACGTGCACGCATACACATGCAAGTGGAAGGGCTTTATCTTTTTTCCCTTATCAAACTGAAATAGTTTAGAATATTATCCGATACGAAATATATATAAGAGTTGTTGAAGCATGTATGCTTGGTACACGTATATGTTTCAATAACTCATATATGTATGAATAGTTAGATTAGCT
>MU158873.1:570017-590035 GCA_015888305.1 Antheraea pernyi | reverse complement strand
GTTCTCGGGATGGGATTGTTGGCGGGGGCCATCAGGCTCGCGCCCGCCGTTGTCTCGACCATCTGTGGGGCATCCGTCCTGTGTTGCGTCCTGCGCCCGGCGTCACCCGACCGGGCCGCGGTTCCCGCACGGCGGTTGCGCGTCTCGCGGCGGAACACAGGGCAGTTGCGGATGCTGTTAGAGGGATGTGGCCCCCCGCAGTTGACGCAGGACGCCGGCTCCTCTCTAGGGCGATCGCACTCTTTCGCGAAGTGCGGTCCTCCGCACCTCACGCAGGCTATTGGTCTGTAGCAATGGAAAGAGGAGTGCCGGAATTGCTGACATCTATGGCATTGTGCCGGCCCCCTCTTGCCTCGCCAGGCTTCAACTGTAACCTTCATGAGAAGGAGCTCTCCTATGTTATATATGGCCGGAGTGAGGCCAGGCGTTCTCTTCAGAGAAGAGTGGAAGGTGCACCCTCTTCCTACCCTTCCTTTTATTAGGCAGGAATAATCTACTTCAAAACCCTTCTCGCGGAGGGCTTTGGTGATCAACTCAGGGTTAGTCAGGGTTAGGTTCAACCCGGCGGCGCTCGGACGACTCCTTCCCAACACGGGGGGGCCGGGTGCCGCCTGCCGGCGCCTCTACATGGGGGTTGTGCAGTCCATGGCCGCCTATGGAGCACCGTTGTGGGCGGACGCCCTCAGCGCCTCCAATGTACGTGCGCTGCGAGCTGCGCAGCGCACCGTGACGCTGAGGGTGATACGAGGTTACCGGACGGTGTCCTCGGCGGCGGCCATGGTGCTCGCCGGCTCCCTTCCTTGGGAGCTAGAGGCTGAGGTGCTTTCCGCCGTATATCAATATACGGCGGTCAAGAAACAGATGGGGGAGCCTGTAGCTCCCGAGGAAATAGAGGACAGGAGAAAGATGGAGAGAGAGGGGCAGATGGAGAGGTGGAGGCAGGACTTGGTGGACGCGCGGTACGGTAGAACGACTATCGGCGCCGTCCGCCCAGTTCTGCCGGATTGGTGTCGTCGGAAGTGGGGCTCCCTGACGTTCCGTCTGGTGCAGGTGCTAACCGGACACGGGTGTTTCGGCTGGTACTTGCACCGGATAGCTCGCAGGGAGCCAACCGCCGTATGCCATCAGTGCGGCGCTGATCCGGACACCGCGCAGCACACTCTTTCTGAGTGTGCAGCGTGGGAGGAGCAACGTCGCACTCTGGCTGCGGCGGTAGGACGGGATCTGTCGCTGCCGAGCGTGGTTGCGGCCATGCTCGGCAGTGAGAATGTATGGAATATTGTGGCCTCCTTCTGCGAGGAAGTCGTCTCGCAGAAGGAGGCGGCGGAGAGGGTCCGCGAGGAGGACCCTCTGAGCGGTCGTCTCCGCCAACGGAGGACCGGCAGGAGGAGGCGGCAGTTCGATCGCCTCCTCCCGCTATCGTAGTCGGGCCTAGGGAAGATGGACCGGTCGGGAGGACCCATCTTCCCCTTGCACAGGCTCCGGCGGATGGAGGAGACGGCCGGTAATCACATAGCCGTCTCCTTCCATGAAGGAGGCCTGGCGGCGCTTGTTAGACGCTGGGCCATCCGCTTGGGGCGACACGATGAAGTCAAATGAGATCTCGTGTCGCTCCAACCAAAGCGGAAGGTAAGAGGGGGAAAAAAAAAAAAAAAGCTCAGATAGGTCGCGAATTGCATGTATCAGGCAACAACTAAAGCCGAGGTGTGCCACGCACCCTTGAGCTAGTTGTCAAAATAAAATCGGCTGAGTGCCTTAAGCGCTCGCCTTAGTAGTCTGTTAAGACCTTACTAGATCAATAGCGTAGTCAGTTCGAAAAAAAAATTCGAGTATCAGGAGATTGGTCACAGGGAATCGACCTGAGTACAACACGAGTAGCTGATACTATAACAGAAATTAATCCGACAATACTACGCAAATATTATCAATTCGCTTCAATAAAGCAAATAACATTTCAATTTCAATGTGATTATAAGACTTTTTATTTCGATTTTTATACATTTATTGAAATCAATTCAGTTTGAGTATTCATTATATCTTAATAAAGAACTGAATTTAATTCAGCTAGTAAATTAATACAACGGAAATTATTGATTCTGAGGCGATATGAAGTTCCCCAGGTTAACTAGTGTAATAATAATAATATATAATGTATGCAAAAAGTATTTTGGTTGTTTTTAGCAACTCGGACGTTACAAGCAACTGTATATTCAATAATAACGTAGATCAGCTGCAAAGTGAATAGCGTGCTTTAGGCGTTTTACGACTTCCCGCCACAACTTAATATGTTAATGAAAGAATGTTCTTGGAAAATATTATTACCGGCGGTTTTCATGTTACCTTCAACTTTTATACTCTGTGGAAATCTGAAAGTTTATTCTCGCTTGTAGGATCAGTTTTATATTTAATTATCTCGGAGAAATTCATACATCAACACATAAACGAGTGGAATACAGCGTGTTCATATTTATTTTTGTATATGTTTTGATCATTTTCATCAACTCATCGTAACTTGAGGGTTGTAGATATATTTAGAAAGAGGATTGTCAAAAGGCATTGGTAGCGTAAGCTTTTATGTTGACAAATTTTCCAGAATGTTATTTTTTACATATATATTATATAAAAGTTTAATTGAAAAAGAATCAGATCAAAATTACATTTCTTTCACCTTATTTAAGATATTATTGTTAATTATTATACCTGAATTAATTATTAAATTTGAATAGCACACACTACTTATATACATACCTTGGTATTATAATATACCTAACTATAGAAAATAGTATAACTACCAAGATAACATTTTTGGTAAACGAAAAAGGAAATCGTCAAGTAACACAAATAATTTATATACACGTCTTATAACTATATATATATATATATATATATATATAGCATAGAAACATTAACGAATATTAAATTGAAAACTTTGTTTACAGGTATTATGAAGAAAGATAAAGCGAGTAGATAAATTGCTGTAATTTATATTATACAAATGTCTAGGGTTACTCATTTTAAAGGTAAGATTTCTGAATTCCTACTACAAATTGTTAGTACAATTATAGTAACAATACTATATATAACGTTATATACTATACGAATATACCAGGAGTGTTCAAACAGTCGATCGCAAGTGCTTTTTGAGTAGATCTCGAATTTTCTCGAAAATTAGTCAATATACAACCATTCACAAATATTGTATTAGTACGAAGGTAACTAAAACAAATTGTAATGTATAAACAACTAAAATTTAAATAATGATTTTTTTAGATTGACTAATTGGACCCTGCAGATGCCATGCCTTTTTTTTACAAGGGGAGATCCCTAACAGACACCCATCCTGTCGGGCAGCTGAAGATGGGTTATGTCCGATTTGCACGGACTAAAACCCCATGGTGCCTTCATATACCTTTTTTAGTTGGAGGAGCAGGGACTGCCGGTTAGCACTGCGTCTGCTCCCCCGACAGGTGCAAGCCCCTCAAGAGGCCCTGACTGCGGTCTGAGGGATCAAAGATGGTAGACCCCTCAAAGGGGGAGTGAGTGTTAGACCCCCCTGACGAACTGAGGGAGTCGCATCGGTACAATGCGCTACCACCACATGGGCCTGTGCAGTTTATTGCTGCATGCCTGGTGACAATTATATCCAATACTATACAGCAATGTTCTCAACTTTTCAATAAAAAAAAATACGATAGCTTAATTCTAATTCTATTTATTATCATTCTATAAGTCGGTGTTTCTTCTAAGAGTTTCTGAAACGGCTCTCGTAGAGAGTTCTGGAAAGTCGTGCGCTGATAGCGATGCCTTGCCATGTCTCCTCGTTCATATGATCCATGTAAGTTGGGGGAACTCGGAAGTCATACCCGTAGCTTGGAAGCTCCATGGTGTAAGACAATGGAACTCCAATGTCCTGAAAAGTAAACAGTTTTTTATCACAACAAAATCTTTCAAAGTCGTCATAACAGTCCGTATAAGTTCCACTATCAATCACCACTGTGTTTGGGGGAGGAGCGACGACAGGGGAAAGGGAGGTGGAAGGGAATGGGAGGGGTTCCTCCGGCGCTCTCACTGACTGAACGAATCGCCACAATGGAAGCACTATTAGTTCACCTCGCTTTTCTGTGGGTCAGGTGGTAGTACTGCGGGCGACCCAACCTATTCATGCAGAAATAGCTTCGGCGGGGCTACCTACTACCCCCTAACATTATTACAATTGTTGTTATAGATTGTTGTCAGTGATTCTGCTGTTATATTTACAGTGATGCAACGATAAAATGAATATTCATTGTTTAAATTGTGACTTTGGTGTAAGTATAGTGCTCTTCTTGTGACACCTATTGATTGTTACATAACACTTGCTTATTTGAACTTTGCAATAACATCGGCTGACTCGTTTATTGTGATTATTCACAATTGTTATTAATAACGAGCACGACAACAACTGAATATTTTTGTCTAATAATTTCGTATCCATCGCAAAGGAGTAATATAATTGTTAATTACTTGTTGCAATGATAATCACTTTTGTTAAATAATGCTCTGCCAACATAGTTTCATAGCAATATTTTATTTGTATAACAATAAACATTCATATCTTAGAGTTCCCAGTTTCTATTTGTCATTGATTAACCTTCATTCTAAAATGGTATTTTACAAATATTGCTCTTCTTTATCAGCCACCAGGATGTTGTAATAAGCAGTATATTAGTTAGTTTATGGTAATAACACTTAAAGTATGGTTATTAAAGTGATAAGATATGGTTTTTATAATGATTGAGACTCGATTGATCGTGACGAATGATTCATGTTAACATCATTGCAGATCTGATAAAGAATACGTAAGAAGAAATGCTGGTGGTACAACTGAATTACTACCAACATATAACATGTGTACTTTGTAGTGCTATAATAAAGAAAACGATCAAACAAGAAAAATTACACCATTTGCCGTATTTTATTAGTATTTGGTTAGAAAAGTCCCATTTCGTGGCTCGTAAAAAATATAGCCAGGTAGTGTCATAAATCGTTATAAATGCTACATGGTACTTTTATAACTTGGAGTTGTATTTTTTAATAAAGCTCAACGTATTGTAAGTAATAACTTATAGGCTAGTGTTTGATTCATCAAGAAGAATTTGTAAACATGCTCTCAAAAATTTCGGTAACAATTTAACCCAAAAAAAATGATAATATATTGATGTTTTACCTTGCTTACCTATTTAAAATTTTGTTACCTCAAACTCTTTGTCTTGTATGCCAACCAGAATCTAAGAACATCATCAATACAATTCTTATAGTTAAAGTAAATACTTCAATTACCTGCGCATAATCCTGCCCACTACCGGATACAGCATACAAAACCATTGCACTATTCCCAACTAAATAATAGTCGGCTTGTTCCAGTTTCAAGGTGTCCATTGTAGCTCCCATCGCTGCAGCTACAAAATGCAGTTGCGGAGCGTTTTCTGGTAACGTGAGGTTATCAAATCCAAAAAGGACATAGTTTCCAAAACTGTGAACATCGTTGTATAGCTGTATACGATCTAAGTGTTCTATGAGGATGTCCCTTACTACTCTTGTCTCTGGTTCTGAGAAAGCTGCTGTTCCCGGATAAATATCAGAACAGGGGTTCGAGGATACCCCTATGGTATTGAAATGGATGTCGAAGTTCCTATTTATGTCGACTCCATAGCAACTTGGGCTTACAGTGCTGTTAAAAGAACGAGAACGCCGCCATAGACGATCCTAGAAGTTGAAAAATATATGAGGGTTGTGATTTTAGCACAATTATAGAAAATATTACATTATAAAGCTCGGTTTGTTCTTGGCTTGCTACAAATATTACGTGAAATAAACACAATTTCATTTTGGATTGCTTTTAAGCAATATTGAAATGGAATCCTCTCTTCTCAATAATTAAATAGTAAATAATGTATATAATGGCGGAGAGACTCAGCTGTGCACTTATCTACAGTTATACAGTGTTGTGTATCAAATCTGAGGTTATATTTATATGTGTAAACTGTATTAATAATTATCTTTACTATTAAGCGCCTGACAAATTTTATCATTCTTTAAAAATGCGAGGAAGTAATATGGAATTTTTCGAATAAATATTTTAGTGCGGATCTTTTCATTCTTTTAGGTTAGTTCCTGTCGCTGTTAACATAATATTTTTCATTGTGAACTAAAAAAAAACCTCGATTTCAAAGGATTAATTATTAGGTGGTAGAGCCACGCTGAAGCTATTACTGGTTTCAGCATGAGTGTGTCGGCTCGCCCGGGGTACTACCACCCGACACACAGACACACCCACGTGAAGTAACAGTGCTTGCATTGTTGCGTTTCATTCGGTTAGTGAGAACGCCGGCTAACCCACCTCCCCTCCCCCCTTCCCCACTCCCACTCCCGTTTCCACCTCCCTTCCCTCAAACACAGGGTGGTAACGCACTCTTGCCTCCTATATTATAAAAAAAACGATAAAAAATTATTATTAATCATACCCGATTCATTTTTTTCAGGATTTAAGTTATTATTATTATTGCGTATTTACCACGAGTAGAATTAAACTTTCGTAAGCAAGCGCGCGCTTTGATATAGAATTACATATATTTCCATGGTTAAAATATATTCGACCTGTTTGGTATACATAAACGAATATATATTTTTTTACAATTATTTTTAGAAGTATCTTGTTAGTGAAAACAATATAAAAGCTTTACATTAGTGTGGCTGAACTCGTAACCGTCCGGGTTGACAATAGGCAGTATGATCCAATCGATGTTTTCCAAAAGATCCCGTTCCTCCGGCCTTAAATTTTCCACTAGTCTAAAGATTGAATACAGAGTGACAGGCGCAGTCACCCACTCTCGAGCGTGCATCATTGCGTCGATGACATAGACCGGCTTAGTTCGATCATTGAAGTTGGTTGTGGATATCTGGTGAATAGAAATTAATGAGATCAAACATATTATTTTTCCTTTATCTTTATGTATATAATTATTTTGTCCGTGTGTATGTGAGTAAATTCATACAAAGCGGCTGTACTGATTTAAATTAAAAAAAAATGTGTGTATTCGAGTGGATTCAAGAATAGTTTAGATTCACAGTTGGTTGACTTTTAGGATTTTTTTTTATTATTAAGGCAGAACGTCTGCCAGAACTGCTAGAAATATTATAAAATACTAGCGGGCCCTGCAGACGTTGTCCCGCCATTGTTATGATAAATCCGTGACAAATTATATACCAAAACGTTCCTCATGAATCACTTTATCCACTGGCGAAAACCGTTTAAAAGTCCGTTCAGTAGTTTTTCAGACAGATGCGGTAGGGGACTTTGTTCACTAAGTATAGCAGAAATAAACTGCCTAGATACTTTAATAAAAATGAATATTTTTATGTACAAACATTTTAGCTTTGCACATTAGCTCAGGGAAATTTTAATCTAAATACAGTGAACAACATTCACAAAAAAGACGACGACTTGGTTTTAATTAGCTTTTTCTGCTGTTGGATAGCTGGGATAATTTACCAAATGATAATTGATCAGTTATCGAGTGGGATAAAAAATGATTAATTACTAAAATGACTAATCAAAAATAGGGGTTGGTGTTAGAAGGGTGAAAATTTAGGGTTGTGTGTATTTTTAATGCCTCATTATAACAAAATAAAATTTAAAAAAATTGTCCAAAAAATAAAAAATAAATGTTAGGGGTGGACAACCCTCATCACTTAGGGGTATGAAAAATAGATAGTAACCGATTCTCAGACCTACGGAATATGTATATAAAATTTCATAAAAATCGGTCAAACCGTTTCAGAGGAGTATGGTAACTAACATTGTGACACGAGAATTTTATATATAAGATGTAATGATGTGTATATTTTATATTGTTTTTAGTTTGACGGATGTTTTCATAGTTTCCTGATTACATTTTTTCGGTTATGTCTGCTTTAAATACTGGGTTGATTTAACTATTATGCTTTATCAGGTTATGTCGATCTATATTTTATATGAAAGTAGAAGAATAAAAAGGGAAATATATAACACTTAATCTTCATAAAAAATATTCTACTATTTATGGAATCTTTAAACCCATTTTTTTTTTCGATTACATTTGTATCGATATCTATATTGTATAAGTAATCATTATTATCCCATATCTATGTCAGTATCATCCGTTATCACGTGTAATATATAGTTGACCTGATTTTGATTTCATATATAACTATCAGGCCCGGCGGACATTGTCCCGCCCTGATAATAAAAAAAACCTTGAGAAATTGTAGAACTAACCTACACCATGAATCATTTTATCGACTAGTGCAAAGTGCATGAAAATCCGTTCAGTGGTTTTTGAGTTTATCGCGAACAGACAGACGTGGCAAAGGACTTTCTTTAATAATACGTACGTAACGTAGTGACTAACCTAACCTACGACATTGTAGGAGATAATTATAACATAAAACTTTACAAGCTTGACAAAATAATACTTCAATAGAACTCTATTTGTGAATTTCCGAAATCGGACCAGTAGTTCTAAAGATTCCAAAGATGAGAAACAAACAAAGTTTTAACTCCCTATAATAATGGTATATAATATAATAAATAGAATTTAAATTGTTATCAACCTACTTTAACATATTTAATCGATCGGCCTTCAAAACTTGGTCCGGCGTTTACTAACGTAACCAGATTAGGATACTGCTCAGCCATCCGTTCCATGTACGCTTCGATCTGTAGGAATAAACAAGTTGTTTGTAAGCTTTATTGATGAACGATTAATCTGGTATATTGATGTAATTTGTAATTAAAAGTATTTTAAGTTAAACAGAGTTTATGAGTTCTTAAAATACTGCACGTCACGCTGATTTTTTTAATGTAAAGACTCGTGGAAAACTTTCCATATATTGTCTCCATTGGCACGATGTATGTATAAACGGTATATGTACCCAATTAATCCACATAATTATTTAATAATAACAACAAAACATTACACATTCCACAGACAATATAACATTAATGATACATCGGATTGGTGGTAAACACTTATCTGTGGTTCATTTGGTCTTTATCTACCAGGTACATAATCTATGGCTTAATGTTGTTGCTATCAGATCTTACTTAACATTAAATTGTACCAAAATTAGATAAATTAATTACCTTTATTCTAGATTTTTTTTAATGAGTGCGTGTGACGTTATTTAAGCTTTTTAAATATTTTTATTTTGTTAATCAATAGTTTATAAACGAATGAAACAAAAAAAATTGTTTTTTTTTTTTACAAAATATTAAGTTGAAAAATAATAAAAATCATACAATAGAATTAATTTTGTACATGGGCGCCGGACCGTGCTGCCATCTGGTTTCAATGTATGTAAGTAACAAATCAAAGCTTCATTATCTGTAGTGCCATCTATCAGCTAACTGGGAACTTTAATAACACAGGAAATATTATCAGTAAATCTTTGTTGTAAAGTAAATAAAATACAGAAAATTACTATGATAAGTAACGAATTAAATTAATTACGATTTAATAGAAGTTTTGGTTATGTTTAATTATTATTTAATCGGATGGTACAAAAACGCGACGTTATATTGTCGTAACGGACTTCCGTTGCAATGTCACCTCCTAGTCACGCCTAAAGAATCTTTACTTCAAAAATTCCTTTATAATTTAAAAATATTAAGTCATTACAGCCTGAAAATATTACAATTGGAACAGTTTGATTTTGTTAATTAATTGATTATTTATTAATTATTGATTTCCTAATCTAGTTTCCCGTTAGCTGTCAGATTTGTCAAGTTGCCTTATCGGTTTAGTTCGGTGGGATGTTCTTTCTCGATATGGAGTCGCAAGCGTGGAAGTGTTTCCCTCATCTGCTCCAAGTGTTGGTGCTATGAGGAGAGCCGTGTGGTTTCTTATTTGTTAGGAGGTTCTTGCTATAGACACGAGCTTCTGCGGGATTGTTGTCGCATTGTGTACGGCACATTCAATCAGCTTTTTATCTAAACCCCGGTAAGCATTCAACTTAAATTTGTTAGGCTTTGTCTCGCGGCAAGCACGTGTTAGGTTCGCGTCTTGATTGTTCTAAATAAGCTTTAGATTCATCCTACATAATGTGCCACAGTATAACCTTTGTGTAATTTATTTGCATTAACTTAGAACTTGTAAAGGTAATCAATCTAGATCAGTGCGCCATTGATTGACTTGATTACGTTGTATGGGAACTTAAATTAATAAACACGTCATCCCACAGTGTTTTCCTCTTTTAACCTATGATTATTACTTTTTAACAATACCCACGTTTTATATATCATAAATGCCAGTATGGCGAATAAAATTTGAACCGAAAAACGCTTTAAGGGGTTTTTTTTATATTGAGTACTATGACTCCTGGGCTGCTCAAAGCAGACCCAGCGCTCCGTGAGAGTAGTCGAGCCGGCAGAGTTGGATAACCGACCGACTGCCAATAAAACATGAATTTGTTGACTGGATATCACATCCAAATTCTCAATAATATATTTACGTACCTCAGCGTAACGCGGGTAATCTTGAAATACCATACGATTTTGCCTTGTCATTCTCCATTGGCTGAGTGTTTGATCGTGTTCTTCTAATGCCCTGTAAAACAATAATAATTATCTGGGTATTTACATTTTAAAATATATATGTAGTTAATCAGTGCAAAAAAAAAACTCGTATTACACGATATCTAAATATATAAAAACTCAATGTCATGGTGCTTATCCATAATGAACTCCAAAACTACTTAACCGATATTCATGTATGCTGGCAGTTGGTCCAACTTGAGAGACAGAATAATTTATATTTCGATTATTCGATTTCGATTTTTTTTAAATGATAACTTAACGAACAAATTAACAGATTGTATGTTGATTATTGTTATTAATTTTTGTATGTTGATTATTGTTATTAGCTTAAGTTTCATCAGTTACGAACAGATGGCGCTTTAAATTCGTTTGTTGACAGAAAACTGTAGGACCGACTGTTATAGATATTTTATAGATGGCGCCACGTTTTAATTTTGAATTTATTTTCCCACTTCAGTTTATTTTACGGTGCACGTGTTTTTTTAATCTACTTACTACGTAACCTCGCTTTGTCTATATTATGTTTTTAGGCAGATGTTTGGATCATATGTTGCACTTATGGTATAAAAAGTCACATTGTGAAGGTTTAAATTGCACTGAGTTAATTCATATTATTTGTGATACATAATATATATTTCCAAGCAGAAAAAAATATCTAGGTTAAAATAGAATACTAACTTGGCAACATCAGCTATCTTCAAGTAATGAACAAGTCCTCTCTCATCTAGGTAATCAAAGAACTCTTTTCTGTTTTGTGGAGAGACCATTATTAGTGCATCCCTTTGTCCTGGCATGCCATGCTGCCACAAATCCAAATCCAAATTAGTTTCGAGCTCATAAAGAAACTTCACATCTTCTATATCTTCAAGTTGAATTCCGTGCACAGAGTACCTGTAATGGCGATTGTGTAGTAGATTGATAATTGTTGATGGTAATTGCATAATCGAATTAAGGTTGAAAAAAGTATTTGATGGAAAGATATTTCTCCATTTTAAATATCTTCGAGTATCTTACTGGCCAGCAAACAAAATACTGTGAAAATAGAAAGAAAATACTGTGAAATAGAATACTGTGAAAGAAAAAACGTTTCTTTGTAAAATTTATTTTTAATTTTTATTTAAGTTTTATAGAATATAAAAGGTAGAAAAATAAGTCTATATTTGAAACATGTCCAGATAATATAAATATATTTTCATTTACCTTGAATAAATATCATGTTTACCAGCGGAAACAGAACACACAAATAACAAAATAACAATAAGTATATTTGCAGCCATTCCGTTAAAAGACTGGTGAACCGAACATAGAAACACAGATATCCTAAAACATGAGTATCGCATTATCAATGTCGTACAGATAACGTATCATTCGTAATAGATTATATTAGTATTGTATTTACTATTATATCAATTATAATTAACGTTAATCAGATTTGAGTAAAATCATCGGATTTTATCGGACCTCTATTATTAAGTACTAGTGGGCCCGATGGACTTTGTTCTGCCTTGATAATACAAAACATTCTAAAACTCAGACGCAGCGCTACCTTCCGTGGACTAATTGTGAATCTAAAATATTCTTGAATCCACATCAAAATACACAAAAAATGTCATCAAAATCTGTCCAGCCGTTTAGGAGGAGTTCAATTACACAAGGAAAGAAGAATTATATGTCGGAGGAAACTATAAGTCGAGTTTATTGTTGTTTGCATACATAATATTATTTGATTTCATTCTAAATTCTCTATTTTATTCTATTTGATTTGTTACATTTTTCTATAACTTAAAAGCCTTAATAATCTAATAAAAGTTACGAATATTGTAATTCAGATAACGACCAATCAGAGCAGAGCACGTGCCTCGAGCGGGGTCGAGGCGATCTTTACTTTAAGACAGTTTATGTGACACGTTGCTTTGAGCGATAGAAAAGGATCGAGTTGAATCGTTGATGCGAGTATTATACCATATTCAGTGGTTAAAGTAAGATCGGTGCCCCGAACTCTCTGCAATGTTTTGATTGTTAAGGATTGTGATTGATCATTGTGAAGGATCGAAATATTGTTTAATCTAAATTAAAATAGTGTGAAACTGTGTTCATTATGTTTTGTGCTCGCATTTTACCTGAATGATGCCCACTAAACCCGTAGCCATTAATGGCAATGCCAACGGGAAAACCTTTTCCCCCGACATATATATAAAGATATTTTCACTATAGCTATTTGTAGTATCCGCTATCAGTTTATTTTAAATGTCATACCTTACTGTTATTGTACAGATTAAGATTTCGCCACAAATACATATCTGCAATTGTCAATGAATGAATTAATTGATGAATACTTTATTGCACTTCTTAGGTTTGTACACTGGCGAGCTTAATGGTACAAGGCATTTTCTCCCAGCTAACCAGCGGTTTTGTTATCACGAATAGTAGTTATAGTAAGCGGTGCAGATATAAAAAAGAAGCGAGGAAAATGAATAAAGTAAAAAATAGAAAGTAGGTACATGAGGAAAATTCAGTCGGTTATGGTCGGTTAAACGCAGCTGAAATTGCTTTGAGGTTTTATTGTTTAAAAGTACAGCAGCCTTTAGCGAACATATCCCACAAAACTCCTTTGAATTTATATTTTAAATGAGGTATTTAAACTACGTAACGACCCATTTCAATTTAGAAATATGTTAAAATATGCGGTTGTGGATAGTATACCATTAGATTTCTTCTACGCGCAACTAAGAGCGACGCATTACTCGAGTTGTGTTCTGAGGCTGAGATGGATTTTATGTAAAGGTACAATCAACTAGGTCATAAGAAAAAGCTTTTCAATATTTACACCATATAATATCCTCTCCAACAGACCGCAAATTATAAAAGTCCTTATGGGTGTGTAAGGGGTGTCGAATAACATCTAAGACTTGAGACCCCCAAACCAACCTCACCTGCACGTGGTGCACCCTGCTGAATAACGAACGAGGCAATGGCGAAAGTAATGGTAGGGTTTTACAGTATGACTGGGTCGCAACCACCATGTATATGCAGAAAAAGCCCGTCATAGTGATTCGCTTCTGCGGGTCGCGTTTCGGGATCAGCCTGTGCATAACCAGGTGTTCGCAGGCCGACATGACAGCGGCGACCGGCGATGGATAGTGTGTCACTCAGTGGTCACCATTGTTTGTGGGTTGTACTGTGCTTACCATCAGGCACAGTGCAGTCATTTTGCCGTGTTACAATAAAAAAAAATACAAGAAGGATATGAACAACCTAGGTCTGATTTATCAAAATCTTGTAAAGAGGTAATGCCTCATAACTAAAAAAGCTGATCCATTGGTACGGGAATACCTTATGATAAAGTTGCAGGTACTCGAGTTATGTTTAAATTTAGATATATTATTTAAGCCCAATTTCCAGTGTCTTTTTAACATCGACCTGTATATCAATTTCTCTTATTTTAGTACAATTTGACTACGTTCATTTGTAACTTGAAGTGATGATTAGTTGATAGGGTGTTCGGACACAATGTAGATGGACATAGGTTCGAATCCTTGTAACTGAGTCGAAGCGCGCTGTGAAGAGCGTGATGAAGTAATAGCATGGTGATAGGGTTAAATGTTATATAGTTATAGGGTTATGGTCAGGTTAAAATTCCGTCGGCGAGCACCTGTTGCTGTGTTCCAGTAGCTACACTTGAGCCCTAGTCCCCTCTCGGTTTAACGTGTTTAGGGTCTTAGACCATGTCGGTATTTA
The DNA here is from genome assembly GCA_015888305.1 of Antheraea pernyi. Classification (NCBI taxonomy): domain Eukaryota; kingdom Metazoa; phylum Arthropoda; class Insecta; order Lepidoptera; family Saturniidae; genus Antheraea; species Antheraea pernyi. The sequence goes on along the minus strand of MU158873.1, from coordinate 575,682 downwards.
ACATTAGGTAAGATTGTGGTCGAACGTTAAAAACCGATGAAGTATAAAAAAAAAGTTAAAAAATTTCGGCATTTTTATTTATACAAATTTAAATAGAAGCTTGTCTTTGAAGAAAGTAAATAGTTTTAACAGAGCATTCTTAAAGTCCTTAGAATAACCTAAATGTGTTGATGTTGAAGGAACTCATCGAGACTTATCTATACTAATAAATTTGTTGTTCCGTCGGTGCATGTATTTTTTTTTCAAATATAGCTGTAAATAACTAATTATTATAAAGAACATACTACAAATACAATATTTTAAAAAAATATCTAGATTGAACTAATACAGGCTTGATGATTATTTTCAAATTTTGTATTATATTGCGCATTCGATAGCCAGTAAAAGTAATGATTTCAAATAAAATTACGGGATACATCGAATTACGGTCTATTAAAAACACATGAAGTTAACTATAAATTCAAATTTAGGTAACCAAATATATGAAGCCCCTTTGCTACGTGTTTGTGTTAACGCTATATTACGTGTAAAATGACAAGGGTATCATGATCAAGTACGCTTTATGTAGGAATATGCGAGAGGAAAATAATATTACAGGAATAACTATTCACCGATAAAATGATTTTAATTTATGATAAAAAAAGACATAAATTAACTTTGAATTTGTTAGCCGCTATCATTTCCTTAAAAAGTCATAGATCAAGAATTCGATCTATGCAGACGTGACACTAAAATCTTTTTAGTTAAATATATCCCTAATAAGATAGCATTACCAGGACATACTACATTTCGGCATCATCCAAACTAAACTAAAGTAAGGAAACTAGCTACGACAGTGGCTTCGTAAGAGTTTTAATTGTGTTAATTTTGATATTTTTTTGATTTCTTATAGTATTACTGATTATATTTTAAAGGCTATCAATTCCAGACCTACATATAATTCTTGTTTATTAACATGGGTTGAGAGTTAAGTTTTTTTAAAATAGTTTTCACATTCTCTAAAAGTATTAATGATATTTGTAACTAATAGGGAAATAACGTATCCTTTATCTGAACATAATTTTATTAACACCAGTCAAACCTTTTAGTAGTTAAATGTAGATATAAACATTTTGCAGTAACAAATTGCAAATTGCGACAGGCGGAATACTTGCAGCGTCTTTGGAAGAAAAAGCGTCAACAGTAAGTTCAAATTTGTTTTATTTTCACTACCTCCAGTAATATTAAATTATAATATGTATTATTAATTTAAAATCTGTTTCAAATCAAAATCAAAATACTCTTTATTCAATTTAGGCCCTGAGAAGGCACTTACGAACGTCAAAACTACCACCGGTTCGGAAAACAACCCAGTCATCGAGAAGAACCGGCAAGAAACTCGATCTGGTTTATCTTTTCATAATAACTAACATATTTTTTGATTATTACAACATAATAGACACATAAAGCTACATTCGTTTTTAGTGGTTGCACAAAGAGAGGCGTCACTTCCAGACGTCGCTATCGTTCAAATATTGATCCACCCTGTAATAACTTTTAAGTATTAAGACCCGCTTGACATAACAGTTGAACCTACTATCCGGAAAATCGGTAATGTGTTTTGGGACTTCGTTATAAAATCTAACACTATTAACTTAAAAAAACTGTTATTGGTCTTAGCAAGCCTGAAACATGGAATGACCAGTTTGTTTTGGTTTCTGTTCTGGTATTTACATTATGTCGGTCTTTTATTAAATCCAAATTATCTAAGTTTTTCCGGACGTACATCAAATTCTCAAGAATATTTTGAGAGGGCAGGGTTAAAATACCGAATTCCTGAAACTTAGTCTTTAATGATTCACGAGGTTCTAAATTATAGATTGCTCGAACTGCCTATTTTTGTAATAGGAATATGGTGTTTACCTCAGGTGCGGCCCCCTACACAAAATACCATAAGACATTAAGCTATGGAAATAAGCGAAGTAGACCAACATAGGCAATATCTGTTAGCTGGCGAATCTTTCGAACGGCGAACGCATATTAATCTATGTCTAACAAAACGTTTCCCTTGCGCCATCTGCAGTGTAATCTGTACCAAAAAGTTTGTTTAAAGCAGCTGACCAAGTAGTATCATTTCAATGTATTCCTCAAATAAATTTAATTATTTTCAGTATTCAATCTGGTTTTTAAATAATTCGAAGGACTCCAGAATATCTTTCAGGAAATTTATATGTTTCTATATTACTTGCTGAATTATAGTTAACTCATTCATATACGGAACGTCATTAACGAGAATGTGTTAGAATTATGACGTCATTAAGTCATCGTTTTTTTTGTCGTCGTATGTTTGAGGAAATCTAACTTAATTGATTGTAAATAACAAAAGATAATTTCTTAAGCGTCAAATTTACAAATACAACTCCGAATTCAGTTACGAAATATCTACAGAGATGTGAAAAACCTGAACATCCAAATGAATACATCCCGGACTTAACGGACGGCCGTTTTGTAAGACATTCAGTAACAGACATTAGTAGTGTAGTCAATAGTACGAACGATAGGGCACGAATACAAACACTACCTACATTGATGGTACGATTACCTAGTTAATAGTATTATTTCAATAATTACTGCGTCGTATAGAATTTTTTGTTCTAACGTTACTCGCAAAGTGGACTCCATTAAATTCGTTCTATTTCTCTTCTACTACAAATATAAATCAACGTGCCAAAGCTAAACGAATTAACACAACTATTTATATATATATATCGTTCTCTAATTACTTGTATTCCCAGTAGTGCGGTCGCTTTACCCGACACCTGATTTCTTAAATAAAACCCGTGGAGTGCGGTACCGACTCACCGCATTGCCTTAGGGTTGCATCATATTGAAGTAAATTAATGACACGCTGTATTATTAAGACATTAAGATAGTATCAAAATTCTGTGTCACAGATTGGATCCATATATACATTCAATCGAATTTAATTGATCGTTTATTCTAGTGTGAAGGTAGCAACGAGGTGTTTGGTCGTGTGATTGGAAAGAATCCGTACCTATATTCATTCATTTTTCATTCAATATCATTCGTTCGTCTAATTTACTTCATACGAATTTATTGTGTGTTGTTGTAAAACGTATAATACACTCTTTACCAATTTTAATATTTCATACCATAATAAATTTGCTTTTGTGCAAGTTTTTTTTGACGGCACATTACCCGATGATAAGTATGTGCTTGTTTTCAATAAACAACGGTCACCCTCGACAAATTTACAATTTATCTATAGGTTTCGCATTACATAGTGGTTACATACACTCTGCCTGATGAAAATGCGACTACCGAAAAGAACTCTCTTTTCGGTAGTCGCTATCTGTCTGTCTCTATGAGTCTCTAGTGACTCATAGTGACTCCACTATGACTGGTTTATGACTATGTTGTAATGCTACAGATCAAGATAAATATAAATCTTTGTCACCCCGTTTAATTTCTAGATATACGTCGACAGATCTTGGAACCTAACACGTTTAACATGTTACTTTGGCAGGTACTATACTTGGTGTATGAAAGTTGCGCTCCATTTGAACAAAATCTCTGAAGTCCTGTAGGTGGTGGGTACATATAATTATTTAATAAATCAGTCTGTCACTCACTACCGAGTTTTATTGATGTTCCAGTAACGACTTCAGAGATTTTGTTCAAATGGAGCGCAACTTTCATACACCAAGTATAGATAATTATATGTACCCACCACCTACAGACGTCACATCTCTCCCCTATAAACTAACAAATACTTCAAATATGTGATTAATTATTTTTACTTTTGTACATAGCTCGATTAAATGCCCGCAAGGCGCGAGCGGACGCGTCCGGTGGTGGTGATGATGTCGTAATCGGACTGGACTGCTCTCGTTCTCGGGCAGACTTTTCCACCGGGATATTTGGCACTTCGGTTTGAACTGTATTTTCCCTACTAGACGTGTCCATAGGTTCAACCTTTTTATTGACGTCCGGGTCCTCGCCTTTTGAATCCTCGGCCAGGGATTTGTTATTCATTCGGGATAACGAATATCTGCTATTGTGTAGAGCGGGTACTATTTGATCAGCGTGTCTACGCCACACTACCTCGTTACCGATATCGACTTGGTAAGAGACCGGACCCGTTTTTTTTATGACGGTCGCTTCTGCCCACTTGTCCCCCCTGGGCGTATAATCACGAGCTAGTACTTTATCTCCTTCTTTAAAGTGTCTATCAGCACCAGCAGCGCGCACTATTTGCTTTTCCTGCTTCGCTCGTACTACGGCCGCTCTATCTGGCCGCAGTGCATCCAAGCGGCTACGTAATCTCCGCCCCTGTAATGCTATCGCCGGAGACACTCCTGTAGTCGCATGTTCACAGTTTCGATATTGAAACAAAAATTTATTTAAGGAGGTATTGATATCTTTCCCTTCAAAAAGTGCTCTCTTTATAGCTTTTTTTACAGTTTTTACTGCGTTCTCAGCTGCACCGTTCCCTTGGGGTCTATAAGGAGCCGAAGTTGTATGCTTAATACCGTTATTATCTAAATATAATTTAAATTCCTGCGACAAAAATGGTGGACCGTTGTCTGTCACTAGTTGCGACGGTAGCCCAAAACGGGCAAAAATATTGCGTAATGCCTGAATGGTAGTGTAAGCATTTGTACTTCTCATGGGTATCGCTTCAATCCATTTCGAATGGGCGTCTACTAAAATGAAATAACGCGAACCTCCGCAATCCGCAAAATCTGCATGTAGACGTTGCCACGGGTGCGATGGAAACTCCCAGGGGTGAAGCTGCACCCGTGGCGGCGCGTCACGCACACTACGGCACGCGGCGCATGACTTGCACAACTCCTCGATATCACGATCTAAAGTCGCCCAATAAATATAATTCCTCGATAAACTTTTCATTTTGTTCACGCCTAAATGACCTTCATGAAGTTCCATTAAAACTTCCTTTTGGAAAATGCTAGGAATTACTATTCTGTATTTGTAAATAATACATCCCTGATCAATAACAAAATCCGTTTTTCTATTAAAGTAGGGTTTTTCCGCATCGCAACTAGGGACAGACGGCCAACCGAAAAGAATGTAACCTTTTATTTTACATAATAACGCGTCGCGTTCTGTTTCTTTCACAATATCTTTAAAATTAATAGGTAAAGTATTTTCTACCAGGTTTAGGTAACTTATAGTTTCGTTGAAGTGGCCCTCCTGAGGTAAAGGTAATCGAGACAAAGCATCAGCTGGACCGTTATCCTCTGATCTAACGAATTCTATAGCAAAATCATAAGCGGCTAAACGAGTAGCCCATCTTTGCAAACGGCTCGCTGCTGTCTGCGGGACTCCTCGTTTATCTCCGAAGTTTATCTCCATTTTATTGGGATCCGGTCGTAAACCATCCTTATTAATAATAAAGCCAAGATACTTTACACCTCACCTGTGCATGTTTCTCTGCTGCTTCCAGAGCCAGCGCCAGTTCAACCGCCTCTTTATACCGAATTTTCTTTTCCGCGAAGATTCTCGATCTCATGACGTCATTTGATAGGCCTGACACAAACTGGTCACGCAGATTTTCTTCGAGAGTCGAACACGCGTTGCACTTGCCGAAATTACAAGTAGCCGCTAGATGTTTTAATGCTTGTAGGTATTCTGTGAGGGACTC
>MU158873.1:542617-569657 GCA_015888305.1 Antheraea pernyi | reverse complement strand
GAACCTGAGTAAGAACGTAAAATTAAGTTATCTTTTTTAATAATTTTATAAGAGAATAATTGTTTGTACATATGCTCACTTATTGCTGAAATACGACTACCAGTATCCACTTCACATTCGATACAGTTATTATCAATAAATACTGTCATAAAGTAAGGTTTGTTACCTGTAGCCGCCAATTCAATATTGAACATACCGTCCTCCGAACTCTCACTCATATAATTATTATTATGGCCACCCCTCACGCGCACTTGTTTGCACATAACTTTTAAATGGCCCCTTTGACCACACTCATCACAATTGTAATTTTTAAATTTACACTTTTCCGCCGTATGAGCCTTGCCGCAACGCCAGCAAGCTCGCGCACGCGTGCCCGCAGCTCTCGTACCGCAGCCTGCACCGGCCGCGCGCGCGAGCCGTGTAATTCAGGCCCTCGCCTGCCTCGCCGCCCGTCGTCCCCGTTGAGTCCGCCGCCACTGAACCGCTCACCTGTGCATGTTTCTCTGCTGCTTCCAGAGCCAGCGCCAGTTCAACCGCCTCTTTATACCGAATTTTCTTTTCCGCGAAGATTCTCGATCTCATGACGTCATTTGATAGGCCTGACACAAACTGGTCACGCAGATTTTCTTCGAGAGTCGAACACGCGTTGCACTTGCCGAAATTACAAGTAGCCGCTAGATGTTTTAATGCTTGTAGGTATTCTGTGAGGGACTCTCCAGCCTTTTGTCGTCGTAATCTGAATACGTGACGTTCAGCAATTTCCGATCTTTGGGGTTCCAGATGTTCCGTCACTAACTTCACAAGTTCGTCATACGTTTTATCCTCCGGAAAGCTGGGCGAGCATAGATCACACATTAATGCATACGTTTCTTCGCCGACAACGGTAATTAACATAGGTACCTTCAATGCATCGGTGATTTCATTTAGCACAATATATTGATTTACACGACGAATATATGCTGGCCACTGTTTAGAACTCAAATTAAAGGGTTCTATTTTCCCGATAGGCATTTTAATAACGTTTTTACTCAAATTAACACTTGGAAAAAGAAATAATCCCATCCTCGTCGCCAGTGGAACATCAATAAAACTCGGTAGTGAGTGACAGACTGATTTATTAAATAATTATATGTACCCACCACCTACAGACGTCACAGTTACTTTCGTTAATTCGTTAATACCGTTTTATAAATTCTTTCAATAAAAGCTATGTTCAGGTTAATGGCTATATGTTTATAAAGTTTCAAATATATATGAAGTCGCATATCTTAGCAATGTTATTGAGACTAATAAATATATACTACTAGCTGCCCACCTCGGCTTCGCTCGGAAGAATGCGAAATTAACAAAGAAAATGCGACCAAATTTTCGCTTAACAATATGACTGTGTAATGAAATAAAATGGCAACAGAACTAATTAACGTCAATCTCTCAACTATCTTTATATTTTTGAAGATCTCCCTACTATCATCGTTTTTGTTCACCTTTGGTTTGTTCACCCACCTCTGGTGCCGCTGCATAACATTCAAGAGACGAGACTACAACACGACCGGAACATTGATATTAGCGCCACCATATTATAAATATACATTGATACTAGCGCCAACATATTAGATACACATTGATACTAGCGCCACCATATTAAAGATACATAAATAAGAATTATTATTATTATATAGATTTTCATAAGACGTAAATAAGAATACCATTATATAGAATGAATCATTAGTTTGATCATATGAATAATAGTATATTCTTTGACTTTATAGTTCGGCCATGAAAGGCAAGATGTCGCTGATCTACATGTCGAAACAGATTAGTAAACACATTAGAGATACATAAATAAGGATAATTATATAAAATTGTTGTATAGCTTAAATAACATTAATTTGTTCATACTTTATTATTTTTGTGTTAAAAGGCAAGATGTCAGTGATATCTACGCATTATTGTATACGAAGTATTGTAAGGCGAAGCTCTGCCCAAATAAATAGTGACAGTATCTACGAAGTGCTTATTGCCATTCCTGACTGTATCGACTCTAAGCTCTGGCCAAATAAATAGTGACAGTATCCACGAAGTATTTATTGGCATTCCTGACTGCATCGACCCTATACGTGATTAGTGTAATACCTTTTTACATGGAGATTTTATAACACAAATTTGTTATTTTCGGTACGATTCTTCAATCTTAATTCTGCCCTCCCGATATATTCTTAATAATCTTATGTATGTATGCAAAAACTTAGATAAGCTGGATTTAGTAAAAGACAAACATCATATAAATACTGGAAGCAGTAACAAATGGGTCACTCCATGTTTCAGGCTCACTAAGACCACTATCAGTTTTTTAAGTTTTCCAACAAAGTATCAAAACACATTATTACCGATTTGCCAGATAGTTCAAGCACCAAGCCAAGGAGGTTTTAATGTTTAAAGGCTATTATCGAGTGGATCAATATGTGTACATGCATCCGGAGATTGATTTTTTTATATAGACTAAACAAACAGATAAAAAAACAATTAATCACCTGACAACCCTACGTAGCTCAGCAATTAGCGAGCACGGAAACACTTCGAGCGTCTACCGACGGAGTTGTGTTAGAAATGTGAAATATGACCTTAGACATTGATTTAAAAAATCTAGATGTTAGAGTAATAATATATATATGTGACTTCATATTAGTTGTTTTGTAATATCATCAAGAAAGTTATTAAGGTTTGATTGCCGGCTTGGTCCAATATTTAGTTATTGGACTCTAATATTTGACCGTGTCATATTATTATTTGAATAATTGTTATATAGATGTTATTTGAATACATTATCCTTTTTCCTTATGTATATAAAATATAATATCACTGTCTGTCTGTCTGTCTGTCTGTCCGTTATTATGCTTATAACTATAAAACAAGTAAGTGACATACATGATTTTTCGAAGTGAAAACTTCTGCAGCCACGTTTAGCGATTTTTGGTAGGAGAAAAACTTATGGGTTCACGTCACCGGTGACCTCGACAAGCTAACGAAGCGTCACCGACATGCTCGTGACGTATTGCGCTTGCGTAAGACTAGCGACGCGTAGTATAGCTCGGCCTGTGTACATGTTATATTGATATTTTGTATTGAGCTTGTGCTATCATATTTTTAATTGACAAACTGTGTAAATGTGTATAATTATTGCTCGGAGTGCCGATCGATGTCAAGACCAGACTAATGCTAATTATTTAAAGTTTTAAATTATGAAATTGAAATAATTCACACTATAGTTAATTGAAAAAATAAAAAAGTGCACAGTTATCCCATTGTTTTGAATTTTCAATTCTGTCAAAAGTCCTTATACCTCGACTTTTTTTATCATAGTTATATTTTCTGGATACATTTTGATGTATGTTTTTAACCGACTTCAAAAAAAGGAGGAGGTTATCAATTCAGCAGTATTTTTTTTTATGTTTGTTACCTCATAACTTTGGACTGGGTGAACCGATTTTGATTATTCTTTTTTTATTTGAAAGCTGGTACTTCCCGTGTGGCTACATTACTGGTACTAACTTCCAGTACATCTCTAGGTAGCACACATATTCATATGTTTTATTTAATTTGGTTAATTTAATAAACTATTTATTTTCCGCTTTTTAGTGCCTTATGGGTTTTTGATTGATATTGAAGTCGGTTAATACTTTTTTTTGAAAATTATGTTAAAAACGAGTTATGACTTTAAAAGAAGTGACAAAAAATGTCTATTAACTTATTATTTTCCAGTATCTTACCTACAGCATTAAATACTAATTATTATCACTATAACTAGTCTGGCTATAAATATTGTTATATAAAAACTTTTTTTCAACTTTTTAATTATTTTGAATTTGGATTACATATATTATTTTAAAAACTTCTTTCGATTTTGCGCCATTTCACATATTTTTTCGTATTCATTATCAATATGGAATGGGGTGTTAAAGAAAATAGGATTGCAGTGATCGCCTTGCACAAATTGGGCATGGGGCCGTCGGTCATATTGCAGACACTTCAAAAGCTTGGTATCAGCCGAATGTTCGTATATCGTACTATCAACAGATACAACAACACTTCCTCTGTCAAAGACCAGAAAATATCGTGGCGGCCGCGTGCTGTTAGAACTACGAAGGCTGTTAATGCTGTTAAAGCTAGAATTCGTTGAAACTCCATTAGAAAGCAAAAAACCTTATCGCGAGAAATGAAGATTCCCGATAGGACTCTGTCACATATTATAAAACGAGTCCTGAAGCTCGGTGCTTATCGTCGATATACAGGACATGCCCCTCAATCAATCTTTACAATTAAAGAGAGTGGATCGATCAAAACGCCTTCTGTCGCGATACGCAGATGAAAGGCACAGAAATATCTTCTGTATCGATGAAAAAAATTTCACGATTGAAGAACACTACAATAAGCAAAATGATATAGTATATGCGCACAATTCTATAGAAGCTGCCCAAGTGGTCGTAAAGGTACAACGTGGTCATCATCCTGCGTCAGCTATTGTTTCGTGGGGCGTCTCTTATCAAGGCGTCACAAAACTACATTTTTGTGAAAAAGGAATGAAAACTTCAGCCAAAGTGTATCAAGATACACTCTTGGATCATATTATGAAACCTCTCAGCAATAAACTTTTAAAAAATATACCGTGAACTTTCCAGCAGGACTCTGCACCTGGACACAAGGCACGAACTACCCAAGCCTGGCTCGAAACCAACGTTCCGGACTTTATAAGAGTTGAAGACTGGCCCTCGTCTAGCTGAGATCTCAACCCTTTAGACTTCAAATTATGGTCAGTTTTAGAGAACAGGGCCTGCTCTAAACGACACGGCGACATTAAGCCTCTTAAAAAATCTTTGGAGCAAACAGTGGCGAAATTTCCCTTGGAAACAGTGCGTAAATCTATAGATTGGTAAATCTATAGAACAGATTTAAGGCCTGTATAAAATCCAAAGGTGGCCATTTCGAGTAGATGTTTTTTTTATTTTTGCTAAGAAGAATAAAGAGGTAGGTATACATTTTAATAATATTACATTACTTCATTTAAAAAAAATGCATTTTCATTTGTAACAGAACTTATGGCCGGACTAAGTATAGTATAAAACAAACTCCCCTACGGCGTCTGTCGCTCTGTTCGTGATGAACTCAAAAACTACCGAACTACTACTTTTATTATCAGGGCAGGACAACGTCCGCCGGGCCCGCTAGCTTGTTATATTTTAAGTCAATATAATTTTTTTTTGTATACAAAAATTTTATATTGGTGATGTAAGGATAGCGAATATATATAAACAAGGCTTCGACTCATCGATGATATAGAAATCTTATTCATAAAAAGAAAGCTTGTCATTGGTTAACTTTTTTTAAATAAAATAGCTTGAGAAAGAGAGGGGAAAGATATACTTAACTATTTTATATATTACTATAAATACTTAAAACAATCGGCAGTACCATATACTTAATTTTTATATTGAAATCACAGTACCTGATTTTGGATAACAAAGCAAACAATAAGTTAAATGCTGCGGGTTTAAGATTAAATAATTTCGTTACCATAATTTAAAATACATTATGTGTAGTTCACACGCAGTAGAGGGCATAATAAGTTTATTTACAAAAATAATATCGCTTCATTTGTTCATGCAATTTTATTTAGTAAGATTGATGAGAGATTAAACAGAATATTAGTTTATAACGTCAACGATGATGGGTTAGTTGAGAGCATGTTCGGACATCACGTCGATGGACGTAGTTCGAATCCTAGCAAGTGAGTAGGAGCGCGCTCTGGGTGAAAACATCCTGATCAAACCATAATATAGTAGGGCTTTTTCTAAGACCGTCTGGCTAACTACCACCCTCAAATTAAAAATTTGTCGCTAAGCACATGTGTTCCGGCAACTGCACCTTAGAGCCAACTCTCTCTAGCTTTAGTATGTTTACTATCTCAGAGCACATCGTTATTTAACATCAGGTGAGATTGTGCTCAAACAATAAAAAAACCTGTAAAGTATAGCAGAAAAAACATACTAAATAAATTGTACTACGTTCTAATACACTCTAAAACCAACCAACATTGTACATTATAGACGTATTAAAACACAGCACCCTGAATTAGAATTTAAATTTTACATTTAATTAATCATTCTATTTAAATACCCGGTAATTAAGTAATAAAGTTTTTTTAATCGTTTACGCTTTAGGCCCATTGAAAAAACCTATTTAAGTTAAATCCCGGCTTATACTCGGTACCCTTTAACCTTTTTTGCAGCGACGGAATCGCAGTAAGCCTCTGTACCCAGCTCAATCTCCATCCGACAGTGTACAAGCGTTCTTACCGTTTTCACACTGTGTTTATGTTAGTGACAAAATTGCGGTTTTTTTTAAATCCACTTAAATAAAATATAAATTACTATTTTTACTAAGTGTATCATTCGTGTACCAAATTCATCTTATATTTTTATATAAAAGTAAATATTGTAATTTAAAAAAAATATATCTTCATGTATAATACGTCTTTAAAATGAATTACTTACATAGTTTCTCTTAGCCTCATAAATAATTAAAACTTTACGCTAATTCCTTAACCTTTACAGATTATTCTTTTAAATAATTGTTATTTTTTATGGTTTTAAAAACATTTGTAAGATTTAGACCTAATAGAATGTAAATATCAATATAATTAGTAGAGGAGAAGCGGCCGTCACGAATTAGTTCTTTACTTACTAATACTTAACTGAATAAGTTAATTATTGTTTTTTTATTCGTGTTTTTTCTTTCATGTGTTACTTATGTTACAAACACTATTGACAAAACGCAGTGTCATTCTACGTGTTCAAACTTGGTCCCGAAATATAGCATGACTACGACTAATGTGCTATTCCTGCTTGACATTGGTTACACAGGTTTGGACTGCATTGATCGAATAACATAAATAAATACATAATATAAAGAATCGATATATCAATCCGCCGTGGGAAAACATTTAAGGGCATCTTCCTCCTCTGTTTCTCAAACGATTTCTTTTTTCTTTAGTAGCAATTGACGAGCTTTACTGATATAAATAAAAATTTTGAAAAAAAAAAACTTTTTTTTTCTTTATGGTCGAAGTTCGATCACTGGACGAACGCTCGTATATATAAATCGCTATCGCTTATGAATATGTCTAGACGGTTACATAAGCCGCACTCGCTCTAATAAAGTGTCACGCATTAAACCCCGACTTCCTACTACACTTACAATGTGAACAAAACATTTACAGGGCAAGATGAAAGTCGAGGGCTGTTGTTGTATTGACAAATTCGTAGGTACTCGACAAGAGATATACCATACAAAGTATATACATACATACAATGCTTCGAACATTATATAGGAACTATAAAGGATAGATAATGAAACACCATGTAAGCTTATGATGAAAAAATAATTAATAAATTTTATACTTACTCTGACGTACTTATAATAAACTAGCGCCGCTCGGTTTGCTTTTTTACGTAGTTATTGTTTTCCTCTACTATCTTTATTAGTACTCGTATTTAATGATTTTTCAAAGTATTATCGGCAATATCTATAAGATCTTAATTTCGGAACGTATAATCTTCCCGTATAGAATATGTTATCGTTTTGATATCTATTAAGAAAAAAAAAGGAAAAATGTTTGTTCACGATCTAAAAACGTATTATTGATTATTGTTTTCGCTTATCAATCGATGAAATGTTATATTTTTCATGTACAAAATTTCATGAAAATCGGTCAAGCAGTTCTTTCATTAAATTGAGACACATAAACAAATAGGCAAAGTCATAATCGTGTTCAATAATTATTTATAATATAACTATAGATTTATTATTATAGATAAAATTAATTTTTAGTACTAATTTCCGAAATTTTACAGTCGTGTTAAAACATAATAAAATTTATTTGAACATTATTAACACCAACTGCAATATATAATATAATATAGGTATAATGGTCTGCATAATGGTGGTAGAGCCACGCTGAAACTATTATTGGTTTCAGTATGAATGGGTCGGCTCGCCCGGGGTAGTACCACCCTCTCATAGAAAACCGACGTGAAGTAACAGTGCTTGCATTGTTGTGTTTCGTTCGGTCAGTGAGAGCGCCGGAGACCCACCTCCCCTCCTCTCTCCTCTCTCCTCTCCCTCCCCTAACCCTTCCCTCCAAAAGATGGCAACGCACTTGCGACTCCTATGGTATTGTTAGTGTCCATGGACGGTGGTGTTCACTTAACAGCATGTGACCCACCTGTTCGTTTGCCACCTATGACATAAAAAAAAAAAAAAGATTTATTCAACACAAGCTTACAGAAGTTCAAATAATTTCTAAATCCAGTTTTTTTTTATTTCCTTCTTTGTATCTACATTTTCTTATAGTTAGATGCGGAAATTCATAAAGGGTCGTCGACTACCTTTATAGATGTAACTAGCTGTGCCCGTGACTTTGTCCACTGATGTACAAAACAGTGTCTAATAAAGTCATCTGAATGTATTAAGTCTAATTACTATCTACTTTTCTCTGCTAATTAAGTCGTGTCGTCATTAAAATCACAATAACTTTTGCTAGATTGAAACGGTTTTAATGAAACAAAGACTATACGTTACTCGAAGATATGCTTTATGATTTTATTGAATAGGTTTTATCATGGACGCAGTATTTTATTGTAGTGTACTGGCCATGTATAAATCTTTATTATAATCTCGATGGCCATGCCAGTAAAAAAGACAAATGAATGTTGTGTGCATTGGCGTCCCTTTATAAATAAATAATTGTATAAAATATATTTTCGAGTATAAATATTACAGTGGCGACGAGGATGTCTATTGGAAAAATGAACGAATTTAATTTAAAAACGGGTTCATGGACATTATATGCGGATCGCATGGATATGTATATGAAAGTAAATAATGTGTCTGAAGAACTTCAGTTACCGACTATGATTGCTGTTATAGGTGATGACGCATATGAGTTATTGGTGAATTTGGCGAGTCCGAAGAAACCTGCGGAGCTAACATATAAAGAAGGTAAAATATTATTACAACAACATTTACAACCAAAACCATCTGTGCTGGCAGAAAGATTTCGCTTCCGCCAGAGAAAGCAAAAAGAGGACGAAAATTTAAACGAATATGTGGCAGAACTAAAGAAACTAGCATTAAATTGTAAATTTAATGAAGAATTAAGTGGCAATTTAAGAGATCAATTCGTATGTGGAGTTAAGGGTGACGTCATTCGTCAAAGACTTTTCGCAGAAGATGAAAATTTAAAATTCACAGATGCAGTGAGGATTGCTATGACATTGGAGGCGGCAGAAAGGGACGCCGCAGCGGTTGATACATTTGACAAGCTTGGGAAGCTAAACAAAATTAGTGTATATACTAAGAGATCTGGCGGAGCATACAGGCCAGATCAGCGGGAGCATAGTACAAGGGAAGGAAGTAGAAGCATACAGCATGGACCAATGCCAAGTCATGAGCAGGCGTTGGCAGGAAATCGTTGCAGGAGTTGCGGAGTGACCGGTCATAATTCTAAATTGTGCCGTTTTCGTAATTACGTATGCAGTCGTTGTAAATGTGTAGGACATCTACGCCGCGTATGTTCGGTCAATGAGGCGGCAACGGTCGGCAGTGCGGGTGCAGCCATCGGAGTCAGAGGAGCTAGTGAAGCGGGCTCAACTAGAAGAGTGAATTTAGCAAAGGCGGGAGGTTTCACTAGGGACCGGACATTACATTTTGGCGAACCTAATGACTCGGAAAACGTTTCGAAATTGTCATCAGACGAAGAAGTCGAGGTAGATTCTATTTATTTATATAATTTCCAGCTAAGTAAATACAAAGCTATGATTTTACCGGTATCTATTGATGGAAAACTTATTGATATGGAAATAGATACCGGTACACCAATTTCATGTATCAGTAAAGATATGTATATCAAGTACTTTAGTCATAAGCGCATACAGCCCTATAATTTATGTTTAAAATTTTACGATGGTTCAAGCATTCGCCCATTAGGGTATATTAAGCCATCAGTTGTATATCTAGATAGAGTAAAGAACTTAGAGTTGTTTATTATCGATGGAGGTACAACCACGTTACTCGGCAGGCAGTGGCTAACTGAGTTGGAAATAATTATACCTACTTTTAACTGTTTTAATGGTAAATTAAACGACATTCCTAAGATTAAGTATAATAAGGAACAGATTGAAAATAATGTATGTAAACTGGTTGATAGATTTAAGCAGTTATTCGACGGCAGTCTGGGGCGGTTCACGGGAGGCAAGGCTACTTTACGGGTTCGTGACGATGCGGCGCCGGTGTTTTGTCGTGCGAGGCCGTTACCATTTGCACTACGTGAACGGGTTGACTTGGAGCTAGATGCAATGCTACGTGCTGGTGTTATTGAACCTGTTGACTGTTCTGATTGGGCCTCACCACTCGTTCCTGTAAATAAGCCGGACGGCTCACTTAGGGTTTGCGTTGACTATAAGTCTACTTTAAATCCTGCTTTACTGATTGATCGTTATCCGCTACCCCGATTGGATGATATACTTGTAGCATTGAATGGAGCTCAATATTTTAGTAAATTGGATTTGTCACAATCGTATAATCAGATCGAGCTGGATGAATCCAAGCAATATACGGTTATCAATACACATCGTGGTTTATTCCGATATAATCGTTTAGTTTTCGGATTATCTTCGAGTCCTGGAATTTTTCAACGCATTATGACTAACTTATTGATGGGTATCCCGAATGTAGCAGTGTTTATTGATGACGTCATAGTAGGAGGCCGTTCGATAGTAGAACATTTAAATGCACTAGAATTAGTGTTTCAACGTTTGTTTCAAAATGGTCTACGCCTAAAAAAAAGTAAATGTGTTTTCTTAGTACAAGAAGTATCTTATCTAGGACATATTATTTCGAAGGATGGTGTAAAAGCAGACCCCAAGAAAATAGAAGCTGTTAGTAAAATATCCAGACCACATAATGTATCGGAACTGCGTTCATTTCTGGGTCTTGCTAATTTCTTTGCAAAATTTATTCAAAATTTTAGCCAAAAACTGATACCGTTGTATAACTTGCTTAAGAAAAGAGTTTCATGGCACTGGTCTCGAGAGTGCAAAGAGTCCTTTGAAGAAATTAAAAGAAGTCTAACGAGTTCACAAGTATTAGCACATTACGATCCAAGTAAGCGATTGATAGTTACGTGCGATGCGAGTGCTACTGGGCTAGGAGGTGTTCTATCGCAGCCAATGGCAGATGGTAATGAGCGCCCTGTAGCTTTTGTGTCTAGAACACTCACAAGTGCTGAGAAAAACTATTCACAAATTCACAGAGAAGCTTTAGCAATAATTTATAGTGTTAAAAAATTTCATCAATATATTTATGGCAGACATTTTACTCTTAGAACAGATCATAAACCTTTAGTTTCTATTTTTGGGTCAAATTCAAGCATTCCAATTATGACAGCTAGTCGTATGCAGAGATGGGCGATAATACTATCTGCTTATAATTATGATATTGAATATGTTCGCACAGGACAAAACAGCGCTGATGGGTTGTCTCGTTTGCCAGTATCAGTACCAAACGATAAACTTGTTTCTGAAAAACCACCTGAACAAACTTATTTGCATTTCGTTCAAGACATGTTTTTATTAGATTATAATGACATTAAGAAAGGTACAATAAAGGATGTTATTTGTAGTAGGGTATTGTCTTATATACGAAATGGTTGGCCTGAAAAATGCGAGATTGTAGGAATGCAGCCATACTTTAATAGGAGAAAGGAACTGTACGAGGAGTTAGGTTGTGTAATGTGGGGTCATAGAGTAGTGATCCCGGAAAATTGCAGGAAAAAGGTTTTAACTTTATTACACGAACCTCACATGGGTATCGTTAAATCAAAATCACTAGCTCGTAGCTATGTATGGTGGGCCGGAATAGACGAAGCTATTGAAGATATGTGTCGCGGATGTGTAACTTGTGCAGCGCAGGCGGACGCGCCACCGAGACAAACACCACAGCCATGGTCTTGGCCCAAGAAGCCCTGGTCGCGAATACATTTAGACTTCTTAGGTCCAATTTTTGGAAAAACTTACCTTGTAGTAATAGATGCTATGTCAAAATGGATAGAAGTGTTTAATGTTTCCAGCACTGCGGCTGGTAGCACAATAGAAAAAGTAAATGAACTTTTTAGTAGGTGGGGATTACCCAGACAAATAGTAACCGATAATGGGCCACCTTTTACCAGTAAAGAATTTGAAATATTCATACAAAGTCATGGAATACAACACATATTTACAGCTCCATATCATCCGTCATCTAATGGTGCCGCAGAAAACGCTGTTAGAACAATAAAAAGAGTTATTAAAAAAGCAGCTTTTGAAAAGCAACATATTACACATGCATTAAATACCTTCATGTTATATTATCGAAATACGGAACATACATCTACTGGCGAATGCCCAGCGACGTTAATGCTGGGTAGGCGATTAAGAACGCGCTTAGATATCATTATACCTGATCAAGAATTACGAGTAAAAGAGGCGCAGCAACGACAAATAAGTAGTAAGAGAGGCGTGGATAGAACAATGAGCCCTGGAGAAAAAGTGTGGTATCGACAATATCTTAAAGGGGAGAAGTGGCTTCCCGGGAAAGTAGAAGTTTGTGTTGGACCCTCTAATTATAAGGTAACTGATGATCATGGTAACCAAATACATCGTCATATTGATCAGTTAAGGCGGAGAACTGAAAATCTGTTAGTTAGTCCTGATATAAAAATTGGGCAACAGATGGACAGTGAACAGACAATACAAGAATGTATAGATCCACCGTCAGTTTTAGAGCAAAGTTCGGGTGAAATTCTGGAACCATTGAATGCGCCTGAATCCTGTGAACCACAACAGAATTACTCAACCCGAGATGTTTCTGTAACTCAAACCCTATCAAGTAGTAGGTCTCGACCAATCAGAAAATGTACATTAAAAAAAAAACAAATTATAAAGAGTAGAGTAAAATAATTATATTAGTTGTAAATAGTTAAGATTACACATTGTTCGTTAATTTAAGTGAGGAGAGATGTAGTGTACTGGCCATGTATAAATCTTTATTATAATCTCGATGGCCATGCCAGTAAAAAAGACAAATGAATGTTGTGTGCATTGGCGTCCCTTTATAAATAAATAATTGTATAAAATATATTTTCGAGTATAAATATTACAGTGGCGACGAGGATGTCTATTGGAAAAATGAACGAATTTAATTTAAAAACGGGTTCATGGACATTATATGCGGATCGCATGGATATGTATATGAAAGTAAATAATGTGTCTGAAGAACTTCAGTTACCGACTATGATTGCTGTTATAGGTGATGACGCATATGAGTTATTGGTGAATTTGGCGAGTCCGAAGAAACCTGCGGAGCTAACATATAAAGAAGGTAAAATATTATTACAACAACATTTACAACCAAAACCATCTGTGCTGGCAGAAAGATTTCGCTTCCGCCAGAGAAAGCAAAAACTATTCGAGTGTAAACAGTTGATTTTCATAAAATATATTTAGAAATTGTTTATTAACTAGTTAATTTTTTTTGCACATCCAATTACCTTTTGTAACCTTTTCATATTCATATTCCCCTAGACGATATCTCTTTATAGCTTTTAAGTAGAATTATTTTTTAAATGATTGAAATGTATTTTATTTATTACTTATTCCTACGCCTGCAATTTTTTTTCCACAATAATATAAAAATTACAGACACAGTAGATATATATATATATAATAGTAGCACGGCAAAATGACTGCACTATGCCTGATGGTAAGCACAGTACAATCCAAAAACAATGGCGACCACCGAGTGACACACTATCCATCGCCGATCGCCACTGTCATGCCGGCCTGCGAAATGCTGGATATGCACAGGCTGATCCCGAAACGCGACCCGCAGAAGCGAATCACTATGACGGGTTTTTTCGCCATATACATGGTGGTTGCGACCCAGTCAGGCTGTAAAACCCTACCACCCCACTTCGCCATCGCCTCGTTCGTTATTCAGCAGGGTGCAGCACGTGCAGGTGAGGTTGGCTTGAGTGTCTCAAGTGTTAGATGTTATTCGACACCCCTTACAAGACCAAGGGTTATTGCACCACATACATTGTTATTAAATGTATAGATGTGAATTAATTGTTTAGCTGTAAGTGTTCCTAAGACTTTAAAATAAAATATAAGGTTAGCAGAATGTACTAGTGCCTCGTTTGTTTGGAGCCAGGAGACATCTATACAGTAAATGTCGACTCATGAATCTATAGATTGAAAACTTGAGTGTCATACGATTCCGGAGCCATGAGTTGGAACGTTGCCAACGCTTTATAGAGTCACGCAAACACCTTATAATTTACACTATAAAACGCTTCGGAATTATGTTATTTGTAAAGCCTTTATGACCTTATTTGGTCCCATCAGGTTTTTTTCTCTAGAAATTGTTTCTTTTTTGACAACAATTCTTATGTTATTTTTTTTTTTGTTATAACGTGGCCGAAACGTGTATTGAATATCCTGGTTAAATATTGTTTCATTAGTATCAAGCAAAATAGCAATATATTATGTCATAGTGGGAGCATTCAGCAGTCAAAATTAATACATAATAGTAATACATATTCTATGCATAATCTTACGAAGATTCGAAAAATGTCATCCTTTTTATCACAGACACAGTCACTTTGCCGAGTTACAATTCAAAAATAAAATAAATAAATTATTATTACGCTGAAGCTATTAATGGTTTCAGCATGAATGGGTCGGCTGGCTCGGGGTAGTACCACCCTGTCACGGAAAACCGACGTGAACTAACAGTGCTTGCAAGTTGAAATTGCAATAGAATTACTCTATATTTAAGTAACACGTGGAGACCTTTTCTGTTATTTATTTAATGTCTTAAAACCGGAATTGCATTCTACGTACAGCCGAGATAGAATAATAAATAATAAAAGCTATTCAAAATGAATAACAATGTAATTAAAACTAATTAGTATTCTATAATGTTGTTAGTATTACTTTATAATTATTAGGATAATTAGTCACATAAAATTTGTTTTAAAGCAAATAAGGATTTGTAAAGTACTTATTGTTACAACTGTGAAATATTTATGTCAATTAATGAAAACGTAATTAATTCAGTGTATGATGTTAAAATCGTTATTTATTTATAATTAGTATTATTAAAGTGTAACTATGTACAAAATCGTAGTCATGCACGTGAACGTCAACAAAGAAAAATAAAAAAGAAAAGGTGACATCTGACTGTTCTGTTTTATCATCGAACGACCGAGACGGTCTTGTTATAATCGCTCACAGCTGAATCATTAAATTAATCTATACCTAAAATCGTGGAACCTCAGCGGCCAGCTACGACACGAAGGAAGATCACGAGGTACGTGCATTATATCTTTACTGTTGTTAGCTGGATCTGAACGAAAACTTTAAAGGTTCTCGAAGACTCTTCGGGGTCTCCCAGAGTAGCAAAAAGCCACCATAAGACATTTTGGCGGTGCGCGTGCTACATCTATATTATTGTAAAGTTTCACCAAAATTCGTTTAATAGTTTCTGTGTGAACGAGTTACAAACATACATTTTTACAATTTTTCTCGTTATTATGATACAATTTAGGTGTGTTCCATAAAAATAAATGTGTAACAACTCCAATATCCTGGTGTCCACAAATTCCCAGCGCTAGTTACGTTTATTGTAAATCGTTCACCTCGGAGTCACCGAGGTCAGGTGTTGCCAACACGTTTCGGGTAATATACGTAATTACACGTACACATATTTTATACCCTGGAGGCTTATTAGTACGGCTTTGACTGTCGTGTTTTTATGTTGCTTTTCTCCCTACTTGTAATATGAGCTTTTCCTACCGGTTTCCCTTGCTATTAAATATATTATTTATAAATGTATTTTGCAACTTTAACAATCCTATACAATAAAATAATATATTCGCACTAACACATTGACTTTAGCGATAATGGAAATTGATTGAAATTTCTGGAACCACATTGACAGGACGGGATCGCTTTTAACTTAACACAACTTTAAATAACAACAGTATATTTTGCAAAGTTGATTATGCAATACTTTTGTATTAAAAATGTCCATTAAAGTCCTAGCCCTTAAGGAAGTTTAATAATATCAGTTTATAAGTCAAATATTATAAATTCTATATATTTACTGATTTTGGTGTTGAACTACAATCTCGTCCGATATTAAATGATTTGGTCTAACAACCTGGCTCTCAAGTGCAGTTACTTGAACACACCTTCAGATTTTGGGCGACAGATTTTCAACTCGAAGGTGGCAGTTAGCTAACCAGGCGATAGAAAATCCATCTATCAACACAAAGTTCCCCTTCATCGAAAGAACTTGGTCAAGGCTGGTATGAGCCTACGTCGATTGATACGATGTCCGAATGAGCTGCCACAGGCTCAACATCACTTCAAAAGTATCTAATCATGGGGTTATATTATGAGAACATTTTTTAGTGTTTAAATACATATATAATTCTTAATTCGCGACGCGAATTGTCTTGGAACTTAATAATAAAATATATATTGGATTTTCCAGAAATTCAAATGTAACATGTATTAAAACTTTATTTCACCTTTTTATCTTTACGAGCGCTCGTCCAATGGTCGGATTTCTACCATAGAGACAAAAACTTTTTCCAAAATGTTGACATTGATAACACTAAAGCTCGTTAATAGCTACAAAATAAAAAAAGAATGAATAAAATCGGTTGAAAAACAGAGGAGGGAGATGTTGTTAGCTGTTTGCTCACTGCCGATTTATATATGGATAACATTAGTGCAGCGTCCTTTTGAAATTATAGATAATAATATTATAAGTCAGCTTTATACTTATAATTTTACATTGATGATAGGTCTGAATCTCTGCTTCTATTTTTTTTAAAGAATTAATTGAAATCTAGGAAAATAAATAGTATACATTTCGTTATAAATAACTGACATGCCACATATATATTACAAATGACTGAGAAAAATTGGATTTCGAGTTGTTTTGTTTTTGATGAGAAGCCGATGTCTGCAAAAAGTAAAGTAAACAGATACGAACACCTCTAGGGTTGATATGACTTACTATTGAAAATGTTAAAATATATTTTACGAGACGGAATTAAAATTTATTTGATGATTCCACAATGAGCAATAGTTCGTGGCTACTTTCCACCATCACTAGAGAGTTCATCAACTTAGAACCAAAATAATCAAATACAGTCCAATATTAAGAGTTTCGCGTCACGAACGCTCCGGTTTTAGAATCTGTTATCTTCGGATATTTATCCATTGAACTATAGTATGACTGGTGAGTATTTGCTATTTCTTGTTCGTTGGGTTTATATTAATAATGCAAATTCACAAAATTCCGATTGAATAGAAAGAAGTATTGAACGAACGTCGACACACTAGGGCCATATATCCATAATTTGATAAATTGCCAAACGGTCGAATTCAAAATTATTACGCTCGTGAGGTCACCTACGTGGACGGCGACGGGCGAATGACCAAACGGACAACGAAGAGGGGGGTTCCACAGGGGTCGGCCTTGGGACTGCTCCTGTGGAATATGGGCTACGACTGGGTGCTCCGCGGCGTGCTCTCGTATGGAGCACGCATAATTTGCTACGCGGACGACATCCTAGTCGTAGCCCGTGGGGGAAGTTGGAAGGAGTTTGAGCTTCTCACCACGTTGCCCACAACCCTCGTGGTCGGATACATTCGACGTCTGGGCCTCAGGGTAGCCCTCGAGAAGACTGAGGCCCTGCTATTCCATGGGCATCGGCAGGAGCTATCACCTGGAGCCGACATAATTGTGGAGGGCAACGGATAGGGGTGCGGACCCTGATGAAGTATCTGTGTCTCACCGTGGATGGGTGCTGGCGGTTCGAGCCCCATTTCGCGGGGCTTGGACCGAGAATTGCTGGAGCGGTGGCGGCGCTCGGCCGGTTGCTCCCCAATGTAGGGGGGCCGGGTGTCGGGTGCCGGGTGCCGCCACCTCTTCATGGGAGTTGTGTGGGCTATGGCCGCCTACGGGGCACCACTGTGGGCCGACGTTCTCGGTACCACCAATATGCGTGATCTACACAACGTGCAGAGTATTGTGGCACTGAGGGCCATCCGGGCATACCGCACGGTGTCCTCGGCGGCGACCTTTGTGCTCGTCGGCTCTCTGCCCTGGGAGTTGGAGGCGGGGGTCTTCGCCGCCGTATACGAGTTTACGGCGGCGAGAAAACGTTGTGGGGGCCTCCGGCTCCCAGGGAGATTGAAACTAAAGGGCGGAAACGTAGAGAGGTGGCGGTGGAGAGATGGAAACAGGACCTGGAGGTCGCGCGCTATGGGCATTAAACCATAGACGCCGTTTGCTCGGTCCTGTGGGAGTGGATGAATCGGGAGAGTGGCTCCCTGACGTTTAGGATGGTGCAGGTACTCACCGGGGATGACTGCTTCGGGTGGTACCTGCATCATATCGCACGCAGAGAGCCGACCGCCGCATGTCATGAGTGCGGCGCTGAGGAGGACACCGCGCACCACACTCTTAGAGTGCTGCGTGGGAGGGACAGCGCTTCACTCTGGCTACGGCGGTAGGGTCGGGGAATTTATCGCTGCCTAGTGTGGTTTCAGCCATGCTTGGCAGAGAACAGGCTTAGCGAGCAATGGCCTCTTTCTGCGAGGAGGTCAAGTTACAGAAGGAGGCAGCGGAGAGGGCCCGGGAGGTAGATCCTTTGAGTGGCCATCTCCGTAAGCAGAGGACCAGCGTAAGGAGGCGGCGCTTTGTCCAACTCCTCCCGCCACCCTAGCCGGACCTGGGGGGATGGGCCGGGCAGCCATCTCCTCATGATACAGGTCCGACGGACGAGGCGGTGGCAGCTAGTGTGTGCACCCAGTGTTCCCTTCTATAGGTAGGAGCTCGGTGGTCACATTCCACATTAAGCCGGCTATATAAGGGGACTAGCTCAGTTCGATCCCTTGCCGCCCAAACAATACGGTCGGACGTACACCGTGGGGCTTTAGTCCGTGAGACTCGGACATAATCCACCCTCTCCCCCGGGAGGGTAAGGGATAAGGATAAGGGATTTCCCCAAGTAAAAAGAAGTCATAACAGATTTGGACAGCCGACAGAAGTGAAAACTCGAAACAATGAACTAAATGTTTACTTTTTTGAATTTTCGTATTAATGAATGTGTAAATGAAAATAATTATATTTCAGAATTTGTTTCTTGACATTATTAACATTAATATGGTTTTCATATCTGTTGGTACTCGGAACAATAATTACATACATTTTTATATATCTCTGGTAAAAAATATCGTTAATCGTACCTAAAGATATTTTCACTACAAAAAAAGTTGGATGGACGCCGACTCACATTTTTATTGTATGTATATTTATTCAATTGCCAACCCTAAGAAGTAATAATATTTTTACAGCCGAAGATTTCAGAGTAGAGGGATGTCAGCTAACTGTATTGAATGTACACAAGCGACTTATACAGCTTTATCGAGGTTGTTGCTATGATACGGCAGGGGGAGTGGTTTTAAGCTTTCTGATGTTCACATCAAACAACAAAATTCCGACAGCAAATAAAGTCTCAATTTTTAAGTAAATCATAGAGAACATTTTAAACTTAACGTGATACTGAAGGAATATTTTGATGTAAATTAAAATATTATAAAGTGCATCAGACTTTTAAAGACGTCTAAAATTATTCTTGATATAACTTTGATATTGTTGTTGTTCAAGAATGGTACTGTTGCAGATTGATTTGTTTAAAATGAAATTTGTGTTCTTGTATTTGATATTAAAATATATAGTTTTTATTTATAAATGTTATTTTTATTTATGACATTTCTCACACATACATATACGCTTTATATTAACACACATCCCAAATACAATAATTATTCCTACAGAACATATTTTTATTCGGAGATATCTAGAAATACGCGACTAAATACAAACGAAACCAGTTTCGCTGTCAATTGCATTTGCACTTCTTAACTGGACGCGGACCGGCGTGACTCACTGCGTCAGTATTTATTACATCCGTTCGTTTTTGCGTGAATCAAATGATTTTGAGTGTATATCAGTTTTGCGTTTCTCGAGATAATTAGGTCAAATATTAAGCATCTGTTTTTTTTTATTGATTTAGAATGACAGATGATTACTCAGTAACTCCTGTGAATATTGCAACTCCATAGCGTTTCAGGCGGTATATTAAAATTGTGGTTACTATATAATATTACAAGCCACACGAAGTTTTTACCTAAATGGCCGAATATTTAGCAACTATATACACTGCCGCCATAAGTCTTGCTTGCGGTTTCTGTCGCGTTAATGTCGATTTCGTCTATCCCTCCAGAACTTATCTGTACTCCTGACAGCGTATATGCAAAATTTCATGACGACCAGTTGAGTAGATTTGTATGTGGCTTTAGTTATTAAAATAACGTTTAATTAACTGAATGGGTACTTAAATAATGTATTTATATACTTATAAGTTTTTTTTATAATACTCTGTGCGACGCTTGACCTCAGGCACACCTGATGGAAATTGAGAACGAGGCCTAGGATGTAACGCGTTCGCCCAAATATATCATATACTTTAGGAAAAACAGACGCAGGCAGCGCATTCCACTCTTTTGCGGTGCGCATAATAAATGACGATGCAAAGCACTTCATATGGTTGAATGGTATATCGACTGCGAATGAATGGAGATCTGTACGGCGTCTGATAGTCCCGAGATGAACCGGAGACGGTGGAACTAGTTGGTGCAGATCTTGTGCACATTCCCCAAAGTGTATCCGATAAAGTACCACAAGACACGTGTGCTCATCTTCAAGCGATTTAATAGCGAGTGCCCGAGCCGCCGAACCACCTGCCCAACCCCTGAACCCACACAGTCCGTTCCTCTCGCTCCCTCGGTCGCAGGTGGTGCTGTTGTGTAGTGGTTGTCGCCTAGACAATTATGGCGTGAAAGCGTAACAAACAAACAAACTCACTATAGCATTAATTATATTAGTTAACTTATATTATATAGAATTGTTAATTGTTCTTTTCCTTATAGAAACAATCTTATTTACCTGACTTTATCTTTAATTTTCCCCGGAATGAAACAAAATTAATATTGTTACAATCTGCATAATAATGTGTGACTTTAAAAAAATCTATAAAGAACATTAGGTGTATATAGAACGATTTCCAGCTCAGGTAGTGTATATCCACTAATCAAGCAGGGCAGTAAGAATCTAACCCATTACAATTATTCTTTTTTGCTTTATCGCGTTTTGAGATTAATCAATGTCTACCCAACTACCGAAAACATGCAGACTGGCATGATAACAACAACTACGAAAGGATTATGTATATTCAGGTGATCGTTGTTGTTTCTGTATTTTTTCAAATCAAATCAAATATCTTTATTCAGTTTAGACCTTAATAAGACGCTTATCAACGCTAAAACTACCACCGGTGCGGCAAACAACCCAGTCATCGAGAAAAACCAGCAATAAATTCGGTCGGGTAGATATTTTTAACATATATATTTTCAATACGTTACAATCGTTTTTAGTGGATGCACAGAGAGGAGTCAATTCCAGACAATGTAGATATATCACTACATATTATAAAGCAAAGTCTGCCGCGTAAGTTTGTATGTCTATCTATTCGCGATAAACTCAAAAACTACTGAACGGATTTTCATTCGGTTTTCTTTAGTAGATAAAGTGATCCATGACGATTTTAGTTTAGACGTTTAGGTATATAATTTCTCAAGGTTTTTTTTAATTATCAGAGTTAATGACCCGAAGGTGGCCGCCGGGCTCCTACCTATATAGGGACAGACCGGGTACAAGTTACAAAAAGTCATGAGTCAAAGTGGCAAACGGAACAGTTAAGCTTTGTTCGACCGTGCCGCATTCCGACAACAAGCAGTTACGTAATGATTAACCTTGAAACGAGCCCCTTCATTGATGTTCATTGAACCTAGGTGTGATTTTTTTACGTTCAAAAGTATGGTTCCCTTCTTTTTAAAAGTTTTATAGAACAAACTTTAACGAAGGTTCTCGTTGTTGTTTATTAGTATTTGTTTTGACATTATTATTTTATATATTAAATTTGACCGTGAACTATCACTCTTAAACGTTACTCTTAACGTACTTACTCTTAACGTGCTCTTAAACTCTTAAACTCTTGAACGTTATCACTCTTTAAACAGTTACCTGGTATATCTAACACACATACAGGCTACTGACATTCACGTAAGTATTTTTAGTTTAATATTTAAATGAATTATTTATATAACGTTACGTTACGGTGTAATACGCGGTTATATTAATAACAACTCGTGCGTTGTAATTACACTACAGTGACGAGACAAAAGCCACTCATTAAACCTTCAAGCGGTCTCTATACATTTGGTCTGTTTTTATTGGCTTTTAAAAAGTATCGAGTGGTCTGTTTAATTTTTGTTGAGTAATATAGTGTTATTATCATCAATGCTATTATAATTTAGTATTAGTAATAAGACATATTTATGAGCATTTTTTTTTAAATACGGTTAATGCGATTAATTTAAATTATTTTATTTTAATATCAATATACAGACTGATACTTTAGACAGTAGCAATATTTATGGAGGATCCTCTGCACTTGATTTTCGTTTTAAATCAATTAAAAAATTAGTACTTAAATTTGACCTAAAAATCTAGAAAATACAAAAATTATACGCAATCGTCTACACGTCTATGTTAAAGCATAGTGTCACTGACACTTACAAGTGAACGTGGGGACGGCCTGAACAAAAAAAGAATTTACTGTCCGTTTTATTATCGAAGATTATTAACTCTGGGTCGCCCGTGGCAGCTTTCGGCACCGGTCATTGTACCTAGGTTTATTACCTTTATGTTTGTACTTTTAAACTTACTTATTTTAACTTTTGAGTCTTAGAAAAAAGTTTAACTTAGGTTCCCTTTGTTGTGTTTTAGTATTTGTTTCAATATTATTATTATATATGTTAAATGCGACCATGAACTATCACCTCTTAGAATATTGTAAGCGATTAACCTAACAGCTGGTATATAAAGACTTCTATCGATATTAATTTATTTTGATCAATTGTGAACTGGCTTTTATTGTTCAAATTTTAATTTTATATGTATTTTAACATCAGGTGTCATTCGACAGCTGCAAGTAAAGAAGACATTATAGTCCTACAAACTCTTACCGATCCCTAAAATATTAAATAAACACACATAAGTACATGGCTGCGCAATATTTTTACATACAACTACGCATATCGTCAGATCTTTGGCTGGGAAATAATAAACAATATATTAGTAATTCATAGGTAATTCTTTACCTATGAAATTGCCGTTTTGTATGAAAAAATTTAGGCGATTTTTTTTCATGTATTTTTTATTTGTATTAATCGAAGTAATCACCCATGCAATCAATGCATCTTTGCCAACGCAATAGCAGTTTATTGATGCCCTTCTTAAAGAAATCAGCTGGACGGGAGGCAACAAATTCTTCAAAGGCATTTTGTATTGCCTCCCGGGTATTGAATTTTTTTCCCGCCAAGGAGTTGTCCAAATTCTGGACAAAGTAGTAGTCTGTAGGCGCAAGATCTGGTGAGTAGTTCGGATGACGGAGAACTTTCAACCCCAGTTCTTGCAACTTGGAGACCGTCTGCTGTGCAGTATGAGGTCGCGCGTTGTCGCGCAGGAGCAGCGGAGATAAGCGATTGACCAATGCTGGTTGGAGATGTGCCAGTTTCTCCATCATTATGTTCAGTTCTTCACAGTACAGATCGGCAGTAATGCTCATCCCGTTTGGTAAGAAGCTCTGATGAATCACACCGGCGCTAGACCACCAAACAATGACCATCACTTTTCTAGGGGTAAGTTTTCGTTTAGGGCATTATTTAGGTGCTGAACCAGGATCCAACCAACTTGCTGAGCATTTGCGGTTATCAAACAGAATCCATTTTTCATCGCAGGTAATAATGCGGTTCAAAATTCCTTCATTTGTGTGTCTGTTGTCAGTAGTACGCGCTGGCGATCATTGAGTTCGTGGGGCACTCATTTGTCAAGCTTTTTTACCTTACCAATTTGACGTAAATGGACCAATATTGTTTTGACGCTAACGTCGAAAGCTGCTGCTAATTCAGACGTAGATTGTGTATCATCAGCTTCCACAATCGCCTTTAATTCTTTAATTCTGCGGACGACCGCGAGGTTCATTTTCAGGTCGAAATTCCCAGAATGGAAGCGAGCAAACCAATAACAGGTGGTGCGTTGGTTTGTAGTGTTAGCTCCGTAAACGTCGTTGATGTTGCGTGCCGCTTGTGCCGCGTTGCTGCCAGAACGGTACTCATATTCCATAATTACTCGAATTTTAACGTATCCATGATGACAAAAAAGATTGAAATGCGATGAAAATGTAACACTAATCAATAAACAAATGACTAATTTTGGAAAAAGAAATCCATGTTTTTAAAATAACATTAATTTGAAATTAGAATTCTTAGCCAAACAAAAATGATTTTGATTTGAAATGGCCAGTACTGCAGAACGGCAATTTCATAGGTAAAAAAGACCTTTTATTATTTAGTCTACGAGAGCAACCTTTAGATACAACATTGGTCGTCTACTGCGTAAATATGTAAACACTGCGACACCAATCCCTGGAAGTAGTGTCAGCATGTCTGTGAGTTCACACGTAAACACTGCGCCATTCGTCCAAAAGGTTTTCTCACCCACGCTGTCTGCATCAAGATTATAAATACGGTTGCGTACTGAATTCCGATTCAATCAATTATTCTATATTTAATAAACATAATAGGGTATCTATACTTGAATGGACCGTTACCGCCATGTATATAAATTATGTGTTGCGATTGCACAGTGACCCAGTTCAAGATTAGCCAGTGTATATTTAGATATTAAAATTCTTGCAGGCCAGCATAACGGCGACAATTAGTAATGGGTACAATCTTTCTACAATAAAAGTAACATTATGTAGTTTTATTTGTATGTAAACAAGTTTTTTTTTAATATGTCGGGGCTGATGTTTGGTGCGCTAGTTATGAAGGTAAGACGTCAATTATAGATGACGTTCTTCTTGCCATATAATCGATCAGTCACTTAAGACCAATCTAGTATTAATTATAAAAACGTTGACCTTAAACAGAAGGTACAGTAATATACTATTGATTATAGATACGTATTATCTTCAGAAACGTGAACGGTCCGACTGTGGGTCCGACGCTCCGCGCCAGAATGAACTCCACTCCTTTTTATTCGAACGGACTGCGCTATTGACCTGACAGGCCTTTACAGCTTCACCGGATTTTACCGGAACGCTCTTTGTTTTTGCTTTGTCTTTTATAGACTTGCTTCGTATTAGAGGGTAGCGCGTAATATTTATGTCAGTACAAATACTTTTTGACGGTAGAGTTGGCAATTGCGCCGTAATATATAATTATGTGTGTTGGTTATATATATTAATATAGTATAATAATGTGTGTTGAGCTTAGAAAATTCAGTTGTTTTTTTATTGTAGCACGGCAAAATGACTGGACTGTGCCTGATAGTAAGCACAGTACAATCCACAAACAATGGCGACCACCGAGTGGCACAGTATCCATCAACGGTCGCCGCTGTCATGCCGGCCTGCGAAAGGCTGGATATGCACAGGCTGATCCCGAAACGCGATCCGCAGAAGCAAATCACTATGACGGGCTTTTTGGCCATATACATGGTGGTTGCGTCCCAGTCAGGCTGTAAAACCCTACCACCCCGCTATCGCCATTGCCTCGTTCGTTATTCAGCAGGGTGCACCGCGTGCTGGTGAGTTGGCTTGGGTGTCTCAAGTCTTAGATGTTATTCGACACCCCTTACACCCCGTAATAAGTAATAAGAGAAGCGTCTTGTAATTAAACTGAAAGGAAATTTAAAGCAATATGTATATCTAACTGATGTCAGTGATGTTTTGATAACAATCGCAAATTTTTTATAATAACCTAGATAATTAATTAAATGTATGGTATAATTGAAGTTTGATATGACACGAACATCAGTAATGATCGCGCGGTATTCTCACGATGTTTCATTACGCGTCAGTGTGACAGGCGGCAACGTTAATTACATTCCAGTTAGACGTAAAGTACTTGAAAATGACACGACCGAGGCCACTCGCCGCTCGTGTCAGCCGCACGTTACACATTTGTTTCTGTCCAACTGAATTCGTAAGATTATAAATTGTCATTTAGATATTATACTTTTGCATATTTTATTTGTCCTATATTATGAGTCTGACCCTTAAAATAAGGCCAGTATTCCCACTTGGACAGTAGAGTTTGATGTTCATACTTGGTAATGACGGTTTCGTTATAATTAGGGATATATTTAATGAAAAAGTTTTTGGCGGTCGCATTTCGAGAGCAGTCCCATATTGTTCCAATGTCCCTAGACTTCCGTTGCGACATGTACAAAGTTAAAATCTGTATTAAACAAACTTTTTTTTATATCATAGGAGGCAAACGAATATATTGATCACATGATTTTAAGTGATCACCACCGTTCATAGACACTTGCAACACCAGGGGAGTCGCAAGTGCGTTACCAGCCTGTATCTGAGGGGAAGGGTAGGGGAGAGGGGAACCTCATTGCACAGGTCCGGCGGACGAGGAGGGAAGCCGTTGTATACCCGGTCTGTCCCTCTATAGGTAGGAGCCCGGCGGCCACCATCCGCCGGGCGGACTGTAGGGGCGGCTCTACAAGTTTGATTGGCTCGAACGATCCCTTGTCGCCCCCACAAAACGGTCTGTCGGTACACCGTGGGGTTTTAATCTGTGCGAGTCGGACGTAACCCACGCTCTCCTCCGGGAGGGTGGCGTATCTATAAGGGACTTCCCAAAGTAAAAAAAAAAAA
Source organism: Antheraea pernyi (assembly GCA_015888305.1). Lineage (NCBI taxonomy): Eukaryota > Metazoa > Arthropoda > Insecta > Lepidoptera > Saturniidae > Antheraea > Antheraea pernyi. The sequence continues at coordinate 542,623 of MU158873.1, read as the reverse complement.
AGGGGG